>APFE031032323.1:0-10245 GCA_000404065.3 Pinus taeda | reverse complement strand
GATGGAAAAGTGTACCCTGTATCTATGATATCCCAGACTTCTATACCAAGAGATTGAAGATAGGCTATAACTCTTACTTTCCAATAGACGAAATTGGTCCCATCAAAAATTGGTGGCCTGATTGATGCTTCTCTCTTGTAGTTGCTCATGATGATAGATCTTCCTTCAAGCGATCAAGCTTCTTCTGAATGACCCGCTCTAATACCAATTGTTGGAAATAATACTGAGAGGGGGGCTGAATTAGTATTATCTGGTCAATTATTTTCCTTTTCAAACCCAAAACATATACGCTACTTCAGTTAGAGAAAACCGCGTATATATGCAACTACTAATAAGGAAACCTGCGTATACCATACATAATTATAATTTAAAATATTCTACAGATGTTGAACATTAATCTGTGCATCAGGATCATATAAACAGTAACCAGGAACAGAAAAATAGAGAAGAATACAATCACACAAAAGAACACAAGATATAAGGTGGAAACCCAATGTGGGTGAAAACCACCTGCCGCAATATGTCTCTATCTTTTCAATTAGAAATTTCTTTTTACAATGATTCTATACTGGTGCAGTCCTTTACCAATACGTAGGCTGCTACCTACAAAGAGCTACAACCCTCTCTCATTTTCCAGCTTCTCCTGGAAGGGAGCTACAACCCCCTTAGTTCTTGTACTAGTTGAGATACGAGTACACAGGCTACTACCTGCAAAAGACTACAACCTTCTCTTCCTTCCAGGGACCACGTTTCATAAATTTTCAAACTGGATCCACAAATAACATCAATCAAACATCAAGAATTTCTGCATCAACCAATCACCTTTTCACCAATAAAAACTGAATCAAAATAAACATTTCTCTGACAACTATACCCAGATCATAATAACACTAATCACACCCCACTTCTGAACCCAGAACACTGTAACAATAAACAGAAGCAGCTAGAACATAAATCAAGAGTTGTACGCTACTTCACTGAACCTGCATATAGATCTATAAATTCATTCTTTCAAACATTCAGATATTAGTTAACCCAAATTATTAGATTTATAGATCAAGCATGCACCACATATCACAGATCAAAATCATATAGAGATACCACTATTCCAGCCTCAAGATTTTGACCCATCAATAGAACTTATCCTTCTCCTTGCGCTCAGGTTCCTTCTTCATTCAGATCCAGATCTGCACCATAACCTAATCACAGTATTCTAGATCTAGCACTTTATCAGATGTTCAATGATTCAGAAGATGCCTTGCCAAATGATGTCCTTCCTCTTTTATAGCCTTAGGCCTTTCACAATACCACGGACAAAAAACCATAACAATTCAATACCATGGACCCAATACTTGGGATCAACACTTATGATGAGATTCCATGGCCCAAAACCATAGGTTCAAATACCAAGGACTAAATACCACGGACCAAACCCATAGGATCAAAAACTGTCGGACTAATACCATGAACCAACCATAAGATTTCCCATGTGCGTGAGCTTTTCTCTGCATGAAAGTGCGTGAAATTTTCTCTGCATGAAAGTGCATGAACTTTTCTCTGCATTGAAGTGCATGAACTTTCTCTGCATGAAAGTGCGTGAACTTTGCTGCACTATAATTTATCATCTAAGATGAGTGGGTTGCCATCAAGTACAACATATGTATCATAATGCCAACAACCTGGTGGTCTATCCCTAGTGGTTCCGATGACCAACCCCCTGGCGGTTTGTTGTTCACATGACCTGTTGCCTTTTTGCTGACGATTCCACCGTGGCTAACCTCCTAACTATTGGCTCTCTAACGCTAACGCTAACCCGATGGTCTATCATCATCGTTCACATGCCAACGTGTCCGATGAAGTTTCCAATTCTGCTGCGATCAAGGCCTGACTGATGGCTAAACTTTGACGGTCTAACAATTCTCGATCACATTTTTCCTACACGGTTAGGCTGCCCGTGGGGTCAACTGGTCGTGTATTGTTTTATTTGTAATTTTTAGCAATGTAATTAGGCCAAGAGTTAATGAAGTTTAGAACTTAGGCTTAGGGTTAAGTTTGATTTTGTTTTAACAATGCAATGGTTAGGACTTAGGTCTTTATGGTTTTAACATAGGTTTTTTAAATACATATTGCAATGTATTGCAGATGGTTAGGGTTACAACATAGGTGATAGATTTGATAGTGCATTTGGTAGATTAGGGTTAGGGTTTACATTTTGTTTCTGAAAACCCATGTACAACATATTGTCACATGTGATGAAACCAAATACATATCGACACTAGCTACCTTTGCGACGACAGCCTTGATGACACATCGAACCTCTACAACGGATGATACAACCCACGTCGACACAAAATCCTATGAAGGCAAATGACAAAACACATGTCGTCGACCAAATCCTAGAAGAATTGTCAATGAACACAAGTTGACAGCCAGGTACAAACCCATATCAACTGAACGTCATGAAAACCATATTACTTGAACAACTTGATCCATAACCAACACTGTTGAAGCTGACGAGACCGAACTGAATTGACGATGACTCTGAACACTGACGAAGACACTTTAACACCTGTGCAATGATCTAACGAGATCCTTCTGGATCAATCCTCTACACTTGAAAGATTTTGGACCACAAAAGTTTGACTAAACAAATAGTCGATGAGGATAGAACTCCCTCTCTTTCCACCTTGACCTGATGGTGTACCAATACATTTGATCAATCACCTGCAAATGATGACCCTGATGATGCTGACTATGGCAATTTTTTTATTCAGTGACCTATTGATCCATCTGTAGTATGAACAACTTGCGACGATGGGAAAACAACTTGGTATGAACATGGAAATTGATTTCTTTCCATGAAGAACCATGAGTTAGTGATTCATTATCTTTGAAAACAGTCTCTACTAGATGTTGTTTAATACCATCAACAATTATAAACAATCTATTTTGCTAAATGAGAGAGACAATCAAAGATACTTTGGACATCAAACCAACTACTTTATTTAACATACTTTCCTTCTTCCTAATTACTAAGCGAACTTGCTGCAATGAACCCATCAAGCTGTAAGGTGAAGTCTGCTGCAACTTAGTTTGTCTTTAAAAGTATTGATTTAGCTGTTGATTTGTTCGAATCACTTTTCCTTCATTTAAATGATGTTTCCATTGATTAACACTTTCCTCTGATGCATAAGTTCCCATTAGACACTTTGACACTGCTTTAGAAAAGGCTTTGATATGAAAACAAATAGATTTCCTCTCCACTTGAAAAGTGGTTTCCAAACTGTTTGAAACATGACATGGCGACACAATACAAGAGAAATTGGACACTGACTTTCCCTAATACTGACATGTATCCTTGCAACTGTTAAGTTCCAAACTTAAACAGAATTGATTCATTCTAACATTAGGAAGAGAAGTTTTAGGCATACACTATAATTCATGTTGTAATCCCTGCTTAAGAATAAGATATTTGGTTTTACATAGAACTAGAATAGTTTCTATATCTTTAATAAAACCATCTTTAAGCTGAGTCTCATAACTTAAAAAACCATCATGTCGATTGTTATGTTTTCCTTTCATACACATGATTACAAATCTCTTGTTGAACTTATTAATCGCTTCATCTTATTAACATTAACTAAATTCAAGTGATTTTTGTTTTGATGTGCCCTGACAATAAATTCAACCTCACCTTTCTTGAGATGATATTTATGTTCTCTCCCATAAAATACTGCATCATGATCATAAATATAAGGATTTCCTAATACAACTCCACATATGTCTACTGGAACCACATCTAATTCCACTCCATCAATGTAATTAGCAGTTATGGCAAATCTTAATTGACAATGTTTGGTGACTTTTATCTTAGTTGATTTATTTAGCCATCCTAATGGGTAAGGTCTTGGATGATTTCGTGTTTCCAAACCCAACCTTTTAACTAAATATTCAGAGATTAAATTCACTTGTGATCCATTGTCAAACATTGTATCTATCTTTATATGCTTAGAATTTATCCTTATGTTAAACAATTCAACTCTTTTATCCTCATTTGAAGGATTTATGTTTGAACAAGATGCAATAGTTTTCAAACTTGAACTAGTGTCAGAAGTCTTACTTGACTTAACCATGGCAGTTATCCTCCTTTCATCACCTAAATCTGAACCTAGATCTTGTTGGACTACTGCAATTGCCTTCTTTTCATACTTCTCCTTAAGGAACTTTTTGGGCTTAAGTTCTAGATGAAGTTTCCAACACTTAGATTCATCATGAACGATTCTCTAGCAATGAGAACAAGTAGGTCTTTCCTTATGAGCCATTGCTGATTTCTTTCCCTTCGAGTTGTTCTTCCCCTTACTGTCATTGGAATCTTTGACTTTCGACTCTTTGGATGAAAGTGATGAAAAATTGAACGGTCTGCCACATGATTCAATATGTATGGCTTGAACACATGCTTCATCAAAACCATCAGGATTAAACATCAATAATGTATGTTGCAAATATGAATTTAAATTGTTGATGTATTTTAACAAAGTTTCACGTGTATCCATTGAAATTCCAAGCACCAATGCTTTCTTTCTGAACTCCTGAGTAAACTCCTAAGTAAACTCCTGAACACTCTGCCATTTACCTTGCCTCAGATGCTGCCAATCAATAACATCTTTCTGCATGTATCCTAAAGGATAGAATTGTTTCCTAAGAGATTTTAAAAACTTAGACCATGAAGAGATGAATTTTCCTATACGCTTTACATCTATCTGTGTTTTACTTTCCCACCAGATTAAAGTTGTTCCCCCCATTCTAAGTGTAGCTAACCTTTTTTTTTTTTTTATCACTAGAAATGTTCTGAATGCAATAATATACTTCTAACTTCCTAATCTAATTATCTATCTTTTCAGGATTCATTTCGCCATCATATATAGGTAACCCAAATTTCACATCAAGTTTTAAAAGATATGTTTTCTTAGGTTTCTTTTTCATTTCAGATTCTACACTAAAAGAAGAAGAATAAGAAGAAGAAGATGATGATGATCGAGAGGATGGAGGTGAAGGAGGTTTATCAGCCTTTCCTTTACCTTTTTCCTTCATCGATGTCTTTGAAGAAGAAGTTGCATCTCTCGCCTTCTTGTCTTTGTAGATTTCTCCCAACATTTGCTTCATAGTCAAGAATTCTTGCTGAAATTGTTCATCAATCATCTTAGTTTTAGTGTTTTCACTTGCATCAGATCCTAACATGTTCGATTTATGAACGACTTGTTGCTTTCTAATCTCTGGATCGATCTGCTCAAGGATTCCTTCTCCTCATTTCGACTTTGACCTAGTTAATATTCAATGAAAAATTCTACAAATGAAACCTGCTCTGATGCCAACTTATATGATCTAAAATGATCATTTATTAAAACTCATGTAGAATTGATTAACCATTAATGAATTGAATGTTAGCTAAAAGTGTGGAAATCGAGGAAAATTTCTTGAGAAGACTTTACGATAGCTAATTAAACACAAGGAAGATGCATAGCAGAAGTGAAAATAGTAAAAACATAGTGACACCAGACAGAAAAATCGATTACAGAGTTCATCCCTGACGGACTACATCTCTAGCTTTGCTTTCAAGATGGGTGATCTCTTTATTAGGATTGAAACAGATGAGGTTGATTACACAGAGATTTTATAAATCTAAATATGCACGCATGTACTTCTGATCACTGTCATCAGATAGTTCTTTGAACTAGCTTTCCAACTCCTATCACAGTTCCCAAATCTGACTCCAGATGCTCCTATTACATTGAAAACAAAACTACCTATGATCTCCAGAATCTGCAAACAAATATAAAAACCACTCTCCCCTTCATCAATGAAGCAAAACTACCTATTAAAGGCCTCTAGATACATTGAAACATCCTTGGCTAAATACAAGATGAATTTGGTTGCAATCTGATTAGGTTTAGCTTTGGTCTTGTTGGAATTTGCCACCTAGGGTAGATGCATGGTCATTGAATTAGTTTGAACAAAAAAAAAACCATATAAACCCATAAGTAGACTCGATAAGAACTCCAAAACCGCTGGTAGTTAGGCTAACCAGGCGGAGGGCTAATAGCTTCCATGTGAAAATCGGGCAGTCGATTGCTTGACTACCACTTGGTGGTTTATCCCCGGTAATTTCAGCGACCTACCAGTTGGCGGTTTTCTGTTCACATGACCTGTTGTCATTTTGTTGATGGTTCCACTGTGACTAACCTCCTGACTACTAGCTCTCTAACCGTAACACCAACCTGACAGTCTATCAACATTGTTCACATGCCAACATCTCTGATGCAGTTTCCAATTCCGTTGTAGTCAAGGCTTGATTGATGGCTAAACTCTAACAGTCTAACAATGCCCGATCACATGTTTCTGACATAGTTAGACTGCCTACATGGTCAATTCGTTGTGTATTTTTTATTTGTAATGTTTACCAATGTATTTAGACCAATAGTTAATGAAATTTAGAACTTAGGCTTAGGGTTACGTTCGATGTTGTTTTAACAATGCGATGGTTAGGAATTAGGTATTTAGGGATTTAGCATAGGATTTTTTTAATACATATTGCAATTTATTGTTTATGGTTAGGGTTGCAGCTTAGGTGATATATTTGATAATGCATTTGGTAGATTAGGATTAGGGTTTACATTTTGTTTTTAAAAACCCATGTACAACATATTATCACAATGTGAATAAATCAAATACATATCGACACCAGCTATCTTTGTGATGACAATCCCAATGACACATCGAACCTCCGCGATGGATGACACAACCCATGTCGACACCAAATCCTACGAAGGCGAATGAAAAAACACATGTTGTTGACCAAATCCTAGTGGAACTGTCAATGAACACTAGTTGATAGCTAGGTACAAACCCATATCAACTGAATGTCATGAAAACCATATTACCTGAACAACTTGATCCATAACCAATACTGTTGAAGTTGATGACACTGAACTAAATTGATGATGACTCTGAACATTGACGACGACGCTTGAACACCTATGAAACGATCAGACGAGATCCTCCTGGATCATATATAAACATAAACATGGAGATGCAGCTAGAATAAAGCTTTGTTTCATTAATAATAAAGAACTGAAATATGCTTACATACAGAAAGGAAATAAACTAGCTCAGAAGATGGTAGCTTATCTCTGAGAAGATATGTGATGGCTACATGCCTTTGAATTGTGTTAAAATGAGGCTTGAAGGCCTATTTATTATTGAGAAATAATGGAAAACCCTAAAAATCCAAAAATCTAACCCTAGGAGATGAAGCGCCAAAACTATGGGCCTCGTTTCGGTAAATTGGTACATCAAATTCTCGGGGTCGTAACTTTAGCATACCATCTCAATTTTATGCACACAATACCTCATTAGAAAGATCTATCCGAGGGATACATCTTTCGAAAGAAAACATGAGTTAAATCAAATTACCTTTGAAAATTAGATTACATCACTAATAACCAATAGAAAAATAATGCAGACCTCACTCTACCGAGCTAGAAACTAGATCTATTGGTTAATATTTCATAATACTAGGTTTCTACAAGAGAAAAAAACAATTAAGCAAAAAATTAGATATAACCAAATGAGATTATGAAGGATAACCATTACATATCCTCCAGTTCAAGTGTCTAAATTTGTCATTGGAACTGGGTCTTTTCCACTCATGCTGAGGGACAATGGGAGCTTAAATTCACATAGAATGTTTTTTTCAATTTGAGCTAAGCGAGCTTCCAAAATGTATATACTTTCTTGGATATTCCACTAGTTTCATGGAATGTTATTGAAAAATGAAATGATTTCATTTATTTCCTTATGCTTCTCTGTTAAGACTCATCTCAGTACTATCTTAAGTTACTTGTGGAGAATAATAGAATGCATATACTAATTCCTATTTTCCCTAGTATTAGTAGGACTAGGAAGCTAGCAAGAGACCTCCTCTATCAATTCTAAATTTGAAGAGGCTTATCTATCTTTAGTAATATTCTTCTATAGCCTCCAAATATCCTCTTGAGTTCTAGGAGAGTCACAACATGATAAGATACAACAACCTCTTGAGCCTGCACCACAACATGTGACCGACTTTGTTGGCTATATCTCCTAGCCCCACAATGCCCACACATGTGCTAGCATAGCATACGGCCACAATGAATAAAGAAACAATACAATAACAGAGACACCCTTATATCCACATGCTACAAACAAGTGATAACCCCTTAAAAACAAGTGAAATTGCATGAGCAACAAGAACATCTCTTTCATCAATATCTTCCAAATGGAAAATAGTTAACATTAAATGGAAAATTCTACAAATGAAACCCGCTCTCATACCAAATTATATGATCTAAAATGATCATTTATTAAAAATCATGTAGAATTGATTAACCATTAATGAATTGAATGTTAGCTGAAAGTGCGGAAGTCGAGGAAAACTGCTTGAGAAGAAGACTTTAAGATAGCTTATTAAACACAAGGAAGATGCATAACAGAAGTGAAAATAATAAAAACACAGTGATACCAGACAGAAAAATCGATTACAGAGTTCATCCCTAATGGACTACGTCTCTAGCTTTGATTTCAAGATGGGCGATCGCTTTATTAGGATTGAAACAGATGAGGTTGATTACACAGAGATTTTATCAATCTAAATGTGCACGTATGTGCTTCTGATCACTGTCATCAAATAGTTCTCTGAACTAGCTTTCCAACTCCTATCACAGTTCCCAATTCCGACTCTAGATGCTCCTATTACATTGAAAACAAAACTGCCTATGATCTCTAGAATCTGCAACCAAAAATAAAAACCACTATCCCCTTCATCAATGAAGCAAAACTACCTTTTGAAGGCCTCCAGATACATTGAAACCTCCTTGGTTGAATACATGATGAATGTGGTTGCAATGTGATTAGGTTTAGCTTCGGTCTTGTTGGAATTCGCCACCTAGGGTAGATGCATGGTCATTGAATTAGTTTGAACAAACAAAAACCATATAAACCCATAAGTAAACTCGATAATAAATCCACAACCACTGGCAGTTCGGTTAACTGGGAAGAGGGATAATAGCTTCCATGTGACAACCGGGCATTCGACTGCTTGAATACCACTTGGTGGTTTATCCCTGGCAGTTTCAGAGACCAACCCCTCGGCCGTTTACTGTTCACATGACCTGTTTTCATTTTGTTGACGGTTCCGCCACGACTAACCTCCTGACTGCTAGCTCTCTAACCCTAACACCAACCCAACAGTCTATCAACATTGTTCACATGCCAACATCTCTGATGTGATTTCCAATTCCGTTGCATTCAAGGCCTGACTGATGGCTAAACTCTGACAGTCTAACAATTCCTGGTCACATGTTTCTGATGTAGTTAGACTGCCCATGTGGTCAACTCGCTGTGTAGTTTTTTATTTGTAATGTTTACCAATGTATTTAGACCGATAGTTAATGAAGTTTAGAACTTAGGCTTAGGGTTACTTTTGATGTTGTTTTAACAATGCGATGGTTAGGACTTAGGTCTTTAGGGTTTTAGCATAGGTTTTTTTTAATACATATTGCAATGTATTGTTTATGGTTAGGGTTGCAACTTAGGTGATAGATTTGATAGTGCATTTGGTAGATTAGGATTAGGGTTTACATTTTGTTTTTAAAAACCCATGTACAACATATTATCACAATGTGAAGAAACCAAATGCATATCAACACCAGCTATCTTTGTGATGACAGCCCCGATGACACATCGAACCTTTGCGACGGATGACACAACCCATGTCGACACCAAATCTTGCGAAGGTGAATGACAAAACACATGTTTTTGACCAAATCCTGGTGGAACTATCAATAAACACTAGCCGACAGCTAGGTACAAACCCATATCAACTGAATGTCATGAAAACCATATTACCTAAACAACTTGATCCATAACCAATATTGTCGAAGCTGACGGCACTGAACTAAATTGATGTTGACTCTGAACATTAACGACGACGCTGGAACACCTATGCAACGATCCGATGAGATCCTCCTGGATCATCTATAAACATAAACATGGATATGCAGCTAGAATAAAACTCCACTTCATTAATAATAAAGAACTGAAATATGCTTACATACACAAAGGAAATAAACTAGCTCAGAAGAAGGTAGCTTATCTCTGAGAAGAGATGTGGCAGCTACATGCCTTTGAATTGTGTTATAATGAGTCTTG
>APFE031032319.1:273899-291559 GCA_000404065.3 Pinus taeda | reverse complement strand
CCAATCCAAGTAGCACAAACCAATAACCAGCAATACTAGATCTTCGCACTTCGTCAGACATTCATTCCTTGCTCACACATTTTTGCCTAATGATCTTCTCCTTATATAGGTTAGGCTTCTCTCAATACCATGGTCCAAAACCATGTAGAAACAATACCATGAACCCAATACTTGGGGTCGTCACTTTGGACCAAATACTATGGACCAAATACCACGGACCAAAACCATGATTTCCAACATGTACACACCTTTACTCTTATTAATCCGCGTGTATACGCATACGCTCCTTCTGCTTCGCTAACCCGCGTATATACGCACTTTCTTCACGGTCAACCTGCGTATATCTCTCTATTTACCTGCTGCACTATGATCTGTCCTCTGTGTGAGTTGCCATCACCTGTATCATTCTTCTGAGTGAGTTGCCATCAAGGACAACACCTGAATCATAATGCCAACAATTTAGTACCAAGATTTTTCCACAAAGTCCTCCAGAAATGACCAATAAATTTGGTATCTCTATCTGAAACAATGCTCTTAGGTAACCCATGCAACCTTACAATTTCATTAAAAAAAAATTAGCAACATGACTAGCATCACTCGTTTTATAATTCTTCACATATTTTTCTACTTCAGCTCTCATCTTCAGCCAGAAATAAAACTGGTTCGACTACTCATAAGTCTTGTCTACACCAAAATGTCCACCAAGTCCCCCACTATGTTTTTCCTTGATCAAATTTTCTTTCATAGAACCATTTGGTATGCACAGCTGATTTATTTTAAACAACAGTCCCTCTTGCAGGAAATAATCTAGCCACTTGCTTCTGTCTAACAAAACAAGGTTTCTACAAGCTTCAAATGCCTCTTTAAAATCTAGATCTTTCTCATATAATTCCTTAAGAAAATCAAAACCCAACACTTGAATTTGACTCTCTTGCACTAAAATGCTTTTTCTACTTAAGGCATCTGCTACTTTGATTAATTGACCAGTGATATGTTTTAACACAAAACTAAAACTTTGAAGGTACTCTACCCATTTTGCATGCTTCTGGTTAAGCTTTGGTTGTTGCATAATGTACTGTAATGCATGGTTATCTGAACACAATATTAACTCCTTAGAAATCAAGTAATGTCTCCACTTCTTCAAAGACTGCACCACTACATAAAACTCCTTGTCATAATAAGAATATTTCTTCTTTGACTCATTCAGTTTCTCATTGAAATAAGCTACATGTTTTTTCCTCCAGACATAAAATAGCTCCAATGGCTTCTTCACTGGCATCACACTTCACTTGAAAAGGTTTATTAAAATCAGGCAAAATCAAAACAGGTTTCACAGTAATCTTTCTCTTCAACAATTGGAAGTTCCTTTCTACTTCAACAATCCATTTAAATGGTTTTTTGTCCTTCTTTATAGTGTCAATAATAGAAGCATTGATCTTACTAAAATTCCTTATGAATTTCCTATAAAAACTAGCAAGACCGTGTAAAATTCTTACCTCAAAGACACTTTTTGGTGAAGGCCACTCCATGATTGCCTTGATCTTCTCTGGATCCATCTTTAACCCCCCAGTGGAAACAAAAAAACAAAAATAAACCAACTCCTCCTTCATGAACGAACATTTCTTCAAATTTAATAGTAACTTCTCTTGTTGTAACCTCTATAATACATAATTCATATGTCTCACATGTTCCTCTTTTCATCTGTTGTAAACTAATATATCATCCAGATATACTATTACAAATTTACCTATACATTCTTTCAAAACTTCATTCATGAGTCTCATAAGCTTACTAGGAGCATTTGAAAACCCAATAGGCATTACCATCTATTCATACAATCCTTCATTTGTCTTAAAAATAGTTTTCCACTCATCCCCTTCTCTAATTCTGATTTGATGGTAACCACCTTTTAAATCTAACTTTGTAAAATATATTGCTCCACTCAAACAATCCATCAAATCTTCTATTCTAGGCAAAGGAAATCTGTACCTGATTGTTATCATATTGATTGCTCTTGCATCAATGCACATTCTCTAGCCTCCATCTTTCTTTGGGCTCAACACTGTTGGCACTACACAAGGACTCAAGCTCTCTCTGATCAGTCCCTTTTCTAACATTTCCTGAACCTGTTTCCTGATTTCTTCATTCTCTGTGGGAGTCATCGTGTAAGCTGCTTTATTAGGTATATTTTCTCCTAGAATCAAATCTATATGATGGATGATTTTTCTAATGGATGGTAACTCATCAGGCAAATCATCTAAAATGATATCATAATAACTGTCCAACATATCTTGAATTTCAATTGGTAAATCAAAAATTTTTATGGAAGTAATTATTAGCTTCAGTTTCCAAACCAATGCAAAACTTACCTCGTCTTCTTCCATCTGTTGCAAGTACTCTTTTCCACTCAACAATAAGGTCTTTGGATCAGGTTTCTTCAATGCATCCTCTTCTTCCATAGGCATTAATGTATGATTGACACCATCTTTGCTAAATTTGTATGTGTTCTTCTTTCCATCATGCATAGCCCCTCTGTCATACTGCCAAGGTCTTCCCAGTAATATGTGACACACATCCATAAGCATTACATCACACAGAATTTTGTCTTTGTATTTGCCCAACAACAACTCCACTTCACACTACTCATTCTCTATCAACTGATACCCCTTTTGAAGCAATGACACCTTGTGAGGTGTTGGGTGTTTCTTTTTCTTCAATTTCAATTTCTCAACCACTTCTGTGGATATCAAATTATATGTACTACCACTATCAATTATCATTTGACAACACTTCCTTTGAACCTTGCACATAGTCCTGAACAAGGTTTTTCTCTGCGCTTCTTCAACAATTTCCTTAGCTGGCTTTAGTAAAACTTTGTTAACTACCAAAGGCTCTCCTTTCTCTGCTACATTTTCTTCTTCTATTACCTTTGTTGCTTCCTATTTAGGCATAGCAACAATTACATTCCTCTGATTCATTCCTATGTTTTCTGGGCACTCATAGGCTCTGTGTCCCAGCTTGTTACATCTATAACATCTGACTTCTATTTCTCTCCCTCTACCTCCTCTTCCTTTATAAAAACTCCCTCTGCCACTTGTATCACCTCTTGTGTGTGCATGCTAACTTGAGCTAGTGCTTGCTCCATCTCTAGGTGTTGTAGACCTTCCTCTACCACCTTGACTTCCCCTTCCTCGGAAAGTACCTCTATTCTGGTAGATTGCTTCCTCATGATTTTTTCCTCAGCCTTCAATACCATCTGATAAGCCTCTTCTATTGTTTTAGGAGACAATACACTTATCTCATCTTGGATATCCATCCCAAGACTATTCACATATCTTGCAACTTTCTCATCTATATCTTGGATTTGTCTTGCTCGTATCCTCACTTTGTAGAGTTCCTTTGTGTATTCATTTACTGTCATAGACCTCTGTCTAAGATTATGCATCTGTCTAAATAATGTTTGCAGATAATCACTTGCTAAAAACTTACTTTTCATCTTTGCCACCATTCTATTCCAATTCTTAATTGGTTGTTTACCAAGTCTTCTTCTTTCTACCTGCACTCCATCCCACCAAAGTTTTACATGTCCTTTTAGTTTTGTGACAGCAAACTTCACCTTCTTCCCTTCTTCTATTTCTTCATAGTTAAAGAATTTCTCCCTGTCATTAATCCAGTCTATCAATTCCTCAAGGCTTAAGCTTCCTATATAGATTGAAACTTCAAGTTGGGCTTACATGTGGATCTCAATACTTACTTGAAGAATCTCATTTCAAGAGTTACATCTACAGGTTCCTTATCTTCTGCAACTCCAACTTCAGGTTCACTAACATCTCCAGCATCTGCATCTCTTCCCATTTCCATTGCTTCCAACCTAGCTTGCATCTGTTGCATAGCTTCCAACACTTCAGCATTTTCAACTAGTATTCCTCTTCTTCGACCACGACCTCTTCCTCCAACTCTAATATCCATGTTGGATTTCTTTTTCTAATCCTTGAGATCTTGTTCAGTGTCAGTAGGTTGTTTTGATACCACAAATGGTGGTCTGGTTGCAAGTGTAAGGGATAATCATTCAAATCCTGTAACGATTTCCTCAAATGCAAGTGGAAGTTCTTCTTCAATTTCCCTTGGAGTTTCAGTCATCTACCTCCAAACATAGATATTCTACTAAAATAGCTGAATTGCTAATATTACCAAGAAAATAGTAGAACCTCACTTACTAGGAACCAAAATTAATTAACATTTCCATTGAAAAAAAACTTCTCAGGTCTGCCTTTTCTGCAGCCCTCTACCTCTCTTATGAAACTAAAAGAAAGCAAAGCTCCAAATTATAATTTCTCGGGTCCGAAATCTAGATTAACCCATCTATAATTTTACCACGTGCTACCATTGGATCACGGCCTCCAGAACAAGTGATTATGATTGTCCAGACTTCAATGGAATTAAGCCATAGTTGAATTGCTCATTGGGTCTGAAAATTTTATTAACCACCATTCACTTTTCCACGTGATATCCGGTTGATCTCACTCCTCTAATCAGACGGCCCTAATCAACTGCACTATTAACCCAGTTTGATAAAATATCACGTCCGGTTCTGGGTTAAACCTCGATAATGATTTTGATATGACTACCGTAGATCTAATGGTTCTGTCAATCAAATGGCTCTAGGCTTCCTTCTTAGGTTCTCTAGGCTTTTTCTGGGTTTTCCTCTGTTCCACCAAGTATTTTCCTTTTGCCAAGTATTCGCCTTCCACTGAGTTTAGGTTGTGTTAAACTATTTTTATTTTAAACATATTGCGATTGTCCCAATACACAAAAATAAATATTTAATCATGATAACACACAGTTATATTATCAACATTGAATTCTAAAGGAAAAACTGGAAATTAACAATACACAGAGATATTTCGAAGGAATCCAAACCTCTGAGATTTAACCTTTCATGCATAAAATACACAGAGATACAGAGATGTTTCAATTCTTTTACAGTCTAATTCTCCATAACCAAATCCAGCCAAAATCCTCTTACAATAGTTCAAAACTTACATAAATACTTTACATCCAACAATTTGAACCTCAATCAATGGATAAAATCTATCTTATCCTAGACAAATACCTAAACTTCTTGATATTCTCCTCGAGAATCTCAACTAAGTCTGAACTACTTGGATTAACTACAAAATCATTCAAATACCTATATTCTAACTGAATTCCTATCTAGAAAACTATGTAAATTGGCAGCTAAAGGATCCCACTCCTTTGCTTGTAAACTTTTTTAGGATTTTTGGAATAAAATGAAGCCTTTTATCTTTAAGCCTCATGCTCCTGCATCACAAAACTTCATGAAACTTATAGAATTGATAAATAAAAATGAAATAAGGCTACTATTGCAAACACTTGAACAAGGACCTGACCTAGTCCCTACTAGCCATGACAAGAATTTCATCAAACATATCATAAACATGAAATCTATAGGTCATAACAACAAATATGAACATAAGGATGTCATACTTGTCTGAGAATCATCAAGGAGGATTGATATCTCCTCCAAATAGCTACATTGTTATATATTAGTTCATTCATTCATTATTATTTCATCTACTAACCCAAACATGATGAGATCCACACATCAAGATTCTCATAAAACATGCTCATAACCAGCAAATAACTAGAGATATATCAATGATGAAACAATTATTAAAGCCACATAATGACAAGCACATTTTCTCATGAAAGTACCAAAGGAAAAGGAGCTCTTATTAACATATGCAAATCCAACCAAGCTAGGGACTTCGATGAACCACTGAACCATAGATTGGGCTGAACCAAATCTCTCTGAACCAAATCTCTTTTTCATCCAATCACTCTTGCGCCATATTCCAATCATGAATGTGGGATATCATTAAACAAATCAAACAAAACCAAACCATGGATTACAGAGACCAAACCACCTCAATCCTCAACCATTGATTCCACCTCATGGTCAAACATCACTAACCATCACTAGATTGGTCTCTACCCAGGTTGTCTAGGGCTCTAGATCATTTGTTCCAACCAAGACTGTTATCACCAAAAAATGATCACCTAGCTAGTTCTAACTAGGTGGATCAAAATACACCATGTATGATTAATTTTACCATAGTAAAATCACTTTCACCACAGGAAATAATTTAGTAAACCATTTTTATTAAATTATACTCTGATTAAAATTTAAAAAAAAAAAAAAAACCATGAGAATAATTGAATAAATCATCATTTATTTGATTTTCTCTAGGAATAATTATTAAATCATTATTTGATAATTATTCCTTGTCACATTTGACTAAATCTCCCAGGAATAATGAAATAAATCACTATTTATTTATTATTTATTATTTCTATTATTGGAATAATTGTCAAATCACTATTTAATAATTATTTCAATTTTCACACCATTCTTAATCCTTGCGAAATAATTAATAAATCATTTTATTTGTCAATTATTTATAAATAAAGATATTTGACCATTTTGAATATCTTTTCCCTCTCCAAAAGATATAATAAAGTATTCCTAATGGTTAGATCTTACTTTGGTCAATATTCTTTTATTATTCTCCATTTTCAATATTAACACGATAGATTGTTAAAAATAGGAGCATTTTCCATTCATTATTCACCATGATCATTATCATCGTCACCCTATTTGTCTCTTTTTTTTTAGCTCCCATTTGAGTTCTCCACATTGTTATGTGTTTTTCATACATTGAGAGAGAGAATTGATTATTAAAGAAACAAGGAAATCAAAGGACCCATGCCATGAAGGGGGATTTGTAGACCCTTTTGTAGATCTTCTTCACCAGGTGTCATTAATAAAATAATTTATTCATTTTAAATTCTTTCCATTTGGGTTATTGCATTGGAATATATATTGTTGTTTGTTGCTTTGGATCGTATATGTTATTTTTTGTTGCAGGTGTTTCTAGTCTTATTGCAGATATGAAGCATAAGAAGCCACTAATTGTTGTTAGGTCACATGTCACCTAGTGACTTAAGTGAACTGTTTTTGGTACACCTTCCAAGAAATTTCACACTAACAAAGACTTGTAAAACTAGTAACTCAACCCACAATTGTTTTCGGGCTCTAGATCGTTTTCCCAACTAGGGCTTCTAGGACTAGTAATTCAACCCACCAAGGGATCTAGAGCATTTGTCCAACAAAGGGTTCCAAGACTAGTAACTCAATCAAACTTGTTATAAGGCTTTGATAATGTTTTTCCAAATAAGGCTCTAGGAACTACTAACTCAACCCACAACCAAAGGAACATGAGCATCAACAAGAAAAAAAAGATAAAACCCACAACAACATGACTATTCAGGAAATAGAAAGGCTAGGAAAAACCACTGTCAATCCAAAAAATCCTCCATGCCAATGATATATCATAACAAGAAATCACATGTTGGCTTGGTTTGGGCTGACCCAGGTTCGATCTATACTCTGCAATAGCAAAACCCTCAATCACTCACCCTTTCAGCAATGACCTACAAGAAAATCATAGTCTCACCCGAAGTGACTATGGTAGGATGCAGAACTAGGTTTCTACATCCTTGAAGGATGTGGAGATGTGGTATTATTACATTCTTTTATTCTTAACATTCATAAATCACTTCGCCACATTACATTAATCACTCAAGCATAGCATATCAAACCATAAACCATCATTGTGCTGAAATAAAATGAAAATATAATAACCGCAACTCTAAAATAGATAATAAGAAAATATACACATGAAGAAACCAAATTACCATGGTGAACCCCAGTGTTGGGTTATGTCTACAAGAATTGTTTCTTAATATAATAAATCTTGTACAACAAACAGTTCTTGGCATGTGCACTAAGTTGCAGGCTATCTATGCACTCAACTGCATAGCCTCTCCATCACTACAAAACTACAGATCACAATAATACAGCCATAACACTAATCTAGATCATAAATATGATTCTCTTCTTATTATTTCACTCTATATATACTATTACATTTACCGGTTACATCATTACAATACCATGGTCCAAATACCATGAACTTCCTAAAATAACCTACTATGGTCTAAAAACCATTGATCTCTTTCAAAATTGTGTTCGTTTACAAAAAGGAGGGGCTTCGACCCACCCTGAAGCCCTTACACTATGAGGTACATCTAATTCTTGTCCACTTTGTGCTCCGCTTCTTCGTTGCATGATTCACTTCGCACTCCACTGCATGTTCCACTCCCCACTCCACTCCACAAAATGTGAAGTCTTTGCTAAAATCTAGGCCAAGTTGGGTTATGCCCAAGGGGCCCCCAACACTCACATGTGACTCGTCCCAAGTCACTAAGCCATTTTTCCTTTGATATTTGTTGCAATGTTGTTGTAGGAATTGTTGAACTACTGCATAATCTTTGTGATCTACTTCTCTTCACTGCACACTTTATCTAGCAATGCTTTTGTCACATCTTTCATAGCCTTCTACACCATTATTGTCTCCCTCTTTCGAAGCTCTTGAAGCTTTTCAGCTACAACTGGGGATAGTTTGAGAGCCTTATGCTACCATGGTTGAGTTCTCAATGTCAAAACCTGTTCTTCCTTCTTTATCTCCTCAATATTTTTGTAGAGGGAATTTCCCTCATTGATCTTGGTAAGGTTCTGCAAGATTGGTAAGGTATTCATAGATGCTCAAATCTCTTCCAGTTTTTCTTGCCTCTACTGAATGTCTTCCTAATTTTTTTTTCACATTTGGATCTTCCTACAATGAATTCCAAATCTATAAACTCTCATCCAAAAATTTCCCACAGTATACCACTGCTGCAAATATGCCGACCATTGCAGCTTTTAGGTTGGTATCCCTCTGCTCTCTTACTTCTTAAGGCATAGCCAACTGCATCTTCATCAGCTCACTGATATTCATTTCACATTTAAATTGTACTGTGGTGATTTTATCCTTTTATCCTTTAATTGCAAGGCCGAGCTTCATGACCTTGTCCTCTACTATCTTTTATTCTGGGAAATCAAGGTCTAAAATCTCTTACCATGTTGCTTCAACTACTTCCTTAAGCTTCCGTTGTTGTTGAGCTACTTGATCCCTTTCCTAGCTTGCCTAGTCAAGATTCTACTCTAGCGAAGCACACTCTCTTTCTACCTGAATATTAAACTATGAGGTGTGTTATTCATGCAACTTCAACTCCTCTATTATCGCTAGGTGCAACTTGTGTAATCTATGCAATGGTATTGTTGTGATGTTCATGTTGACATTCCTCCATTGTTTAGAATGTTGCTAAACCTCGACGGAGTCAAATAGCAGGGCCCCAGCAGGTATCAATGCTATCTGAACTGCAAGTGTAGGCTCTATTTGTCTCTCTTCTCCAAGTTTCTCCACTACCTGCGATGGTTGTCTAATTGTTTGTGCCAATATTTTAAGTTTTGTGATGTGATCTTGCACACTTGTTAGAAGTGTGCCATAGTGATCTTCCAACTTATTCCATGATTTTGCTATCACCTCCTAGATTCTACCCCAAATCTGATCCAAGTCTTCATCAGTGAGGACCACTTGTGTGATATCCTTTTTCTTGTCTGCCTTGTGCTTCTTCCTGCTCTTCATGGTAGCTTCACCATGTTCCCTCCTCTTTTTTGTGATATCTTTTTTTGTTACTATCTTTCCAAAATCTTTATTTTTTTTCATCCCCTTTAGGAGGATCTTGGTGACCCTCATCGTGTTGCTCCTCTTCTTCTGATTCATGATCATGCTTGTGTTTGTCCTTTGCACTCACTTCCCCATGCTATGATACGTCCTCCTCTATCATACTATATTTTACATGTGTCTCTAGCGTAGTCATCCATTCTGCTGGCCATTATTGTACCTATGCTAAGAGGTCATCTTCTATTACCAAATATGGCAAGAGATGCCACTTATTCTTTGTGTCCCTGTGAGCCTATATATACATTTGTGCAAAATCAGCCTTAAACTTTTCAACAGAGATATACTTATTGTATAAGCTTAGCGAAAGGAGAGGATGATGGTTCACTAACATATGTAAGTCCATATGATATAATACAAAGAACATTCTATTTTCCTATGCCTACAATGCTTTAGTGGTATACCATAGCAAGGCATACCACACAACTTCACAAACATCTGAAGCCACTAGAGGGAATTGTGAATCCTCTGTCTCTCTCCATGCCATCATTGCAATTATTAAAATAAACCATGCATAATGAAATGTAGTACCTTTCTCTTGAACGTCGCGGTAGTCGTCTAGAAACTATTTGTAATGGTACGTAGCCCAATTATATTGAACCCCATTAGTGCATTACACAACTAATGAAATCATTGATTCATGGACTTCATTAGCCTGACACTTTCTCATGATCTTCCCAAGCAATATGTGTGTTGCAACGAGAACAACTTGTTCACTGATTGAGTTTATGTCATACCCTCGCTTCCCTTTTTTCAGTTAAAACTTCTTATTCATGTTTTCGGCTATGGCGTGGTCCTAATCTTTTCCAAAAAATTATTCTACCGGGTTTCAGCATTGATTCTGTAGTCTTATGATTCTCCATATGATGATTTGGTCTATAGGGATCCTTTTCCCCATCCATAGGAATCCATCATCAATCAGCATGAGAATCTATCCCACACAGACTGTGCTCCCTAGACTTCTTTTGAAGTGAGACACATTCAACATGTTCAGTAACACCGACTGCACCAACCCATCCACCCACTGTTGTAGCTCTAACCCCATCCTTTCACATTCAAGGTACTGCACTTACTTTATGTATCTATCTGGTGTGAAATGTGGATATTTCTACCTATCATTAAAATCATAGTCAGTGAAATTTAGCTGCAAAATTTTCCGAAATATTTCTTCAATAAATGGTACTAACTCTGGCAATCCAGGTGTGAATGTTCCATACTTCGCATCGTTCGATCCTTTTACTAGTTTTGCATTCAGTTTTCTTGGTGGGATATATAATGGTAGAGGTGATGGAAATGTTGCACCATTCATTTCCATTTCCACTTTTTCTTCTTATTCCTTGCTGCCTCTAAGTTATTTAGTTTCTTGTTGATGCTCGACAGGTTTCTTATCCTATTTCTTCTTCATTCTCTCCTCTTTGGTTGGTATTTTTGTGGAGATCTTTGTTGCGTGGGTAATGATGCTACTGCGAGTGATGTTGTTGTGGATAATGCTGTTGTGGGCATCTTAGATGATGCTTCCATCATTCCAAGTAAGCCATTCTCATGAAATATACGAACAATTTCTTCCCAGCAACACTCAGACGACATATGACAGTGAAAATTTCTACAACTTCTCTGCAATAGCAACACTCGAATTCTCAATTTAGCAAAGTGCCAAATCTAGGTGAGACACGATTTTTTATAACAAATTTGAATTTATGACCCCATCATTAGCTTAGATTGTGTTCAAATTGTGCTCATTAATTTCATATCTATCCTTAGATCTTGTCAATTTGTCCTCATAAATGCAGCTTTTTGTGTGTTTTAACATTAACTTTCCCTTTTAACGGTCGTATTTTTCCCATGAATTTCGACAAATCCCATATTATAGAAATAAACCCTTATTACATTGGGACTCTTATGAACTTTGACCTAATCCAAATTTTAGCGAAGTAACTTCTTGCGTCAAAGCTCTCTTCAGTGTAGTTTATAGTTCAATGCCCACTTTCAACTACCAACAACACTAACAGTTTTCTCCTTTCTTGTTTAGAGCGAAGCTATAGGGGTAGCATTTTCACTGTACAACTTCAACCTACTTCCATTTACTCTTCCTTCAATATTCAATGTGACACTTAGTAGTCTTCCTAGAGGGAAGATCTTTTATTGATTTTCCATCCTTAACTGAATTGGTGACCATTGTAACTTCATCTTACCCATTAATTCTCATGTCTACTTTGTCATTACATTATCATCAAATCCCAGATCCAAAATAATTTGATCCATATCATATACTCCTATCTCCGCACTAAGCCTCATCTCTCTTCCAATTCTCTTTTGTCGATGAAAATTATTGACTGCGCAGATCTCACTTCGTAGTGTTTCTTTGGATGGACATGAATCTCTCAACTCCTGAATCCCTTCTACAACCTTTTGAGCTCTTAAAAATTTCATACATTCTTGCAAAAAGGAGTTTAAAGTACCTGCTTGATTTGCTGAATCCTAGTCCTAGATTGGAGCTCAATCCCGCGTTGGAGCTCAGTTCTTTATTGAAACAGATGATATGTTGTTGTTACTTTTCTGATTGAGATTTGGCTGTGCACTACATTTCGAAGTTCCAGTATCCATAAAACTTTTCTTTGCTTCCATAAATACTTCTTTTCCTTTCTAAATTTCGAAAAAAGGACATTTCTCAGCAATATTTCTAAGTTCTGACCCATGTACTTTCAAATTCTTTCTTTCCATCGCTTTATCACTACCAGTCGTAGCTCCACTTCTAGTAACAATACTAATTCGAGGCTCATTAGTCCTCCTTTCAATAGTCATCATTTTTATATTCTATGTTGGATGTTGATTCCTTTTTTTGCACCTTCAACACAAGTACATGACATTCTTCAATTACATGGTCACAAGATTTATAGTATTTACATGTCATTGTGGGATTCTAACAATCTCTCAAAAAATGACCTGGCTCGATGCAATTATAGCAAATGATCTCTCCATGTCCTCGACGATCTCCACCACCTTGAACTCTTTCATGGTAACTTCCTTAACCACTACATTATCCATTATCCTCTTTTCCATGATCTTTTTCTTTCAATCTTTAAGTGTCAACACCACACTCCATCATTAGTTTGTAGGCTTGACAATTATTCTCATCATGTCCTACTAATTTACAGAATTTGCAATATAGATTCCTCGGTGTCTATACATATTTCTGTAACAAGTACTAGCCTTTTGAACGATGCTCACCTATAGAAATACATATTTCGCACCAAATGCAGGATCCTGCATTCAAGGGACTCGATGCCCCACTAGCCATATAATTCCTAAAGATAGTGCACTATTCTTTAGAACGGCCCTCCGCTTTGCACTTTGTACACCATACTTCTCCTCTAGATTCTTTTCTTTTCTTGATGTATTATAATTTCAGGGTTAGGTTCACCAGCTGACTTTGAATCTGTTGCGTGCCTACATTAGTATCTCCCATAGATGAAGCTTCCAATTTCATTGCAATTTCTAGAGCTTCGACTTGAGTTCCTACCTTTTTTTGTGTTAATGGAAATCTGATATGTGGTAGCAGCGCAACTATAAACCATTCTTGATATTTCTATGGAGCTATGTCAAAGATTAATTGATATAATAACACGTTAAATCTCCAATCAAACAATAAAAAAGACTCAGTAGATTTCTATTTGATCTCTTTGAACTTGATGATGCACTACGACTTAGACTTTGGTTTCTTAACCTCTCTTATCAATGTTGGTTTGATATCTACCAATGTTATGTTCTGATTATTTTATTACTTCATATACCATTTCAATTCTCTATCTTGAAATGTCGTAAAGAGTTGTGATTTATTTATATTCTCATCATTGATCTGCTTCGCTGCCCATAATGCTTCACATAAAAACCAAATTTGTTCTAGATATTCCAATCTAGTTACTTTGCAAACATGTATCTCAATATCATCAACCATACTTCTTCTTGGAGGGGGAGTGGGAAGGCGAGAAGTAAGGGTAAGGGGATGGCAGGTAGGAGGGCTAGAGGGAAGGGGAGGGGGAGGGGGAGATCCAAAAACATCCTGGCCATTACTATATTTTGGACTTGATGAACTCTCATGTTGGAAGGGTGAATACTGTGGAGGTACCTGAGGGTTGTAAGGGAGGATTTATTCACTTTTAGATTCACTCAAAAGAGGGCTATAATCAGTCTCTATGAAAGTCTTTGGGTCTTGTTGATGAGATCTCTTTCTGATATCTACTTTATATCTCTTTTTGTTATAAAATTATATATTAGAGAGCAATAGAGCACATAAATATATTGCAGAAATATAAACACAAAAAATGCATAAAACAATAGAGACATAGATATATGTGGTTCACCCAATTTGGGCTATGTCCATGAAGAAACAACCAGTCCTTACTTTTATATTATCCAGCAAAATGAAGAGATACAACCTACAACAGATCCGTTGTAATACCCTCTTCGCTCTCAATCTCCTCTCTCTGCCTCACTCAGAATACAGATCTACATAGACGCAATACAATTCCCTCATATATAGTGAGGGGTTGCCTTCTAGGGAAAAAACCCTAAATTAAACATAAATTTTGCCAGCAGATCTCTACCTAATGAATGGCCCTTGACTATGATATTAGAACATTTTGCAAGGAAATTTTACATCTATTTTTAGCTTCGGGGGCACTGCCCCTGAACGGGGCCAAATAATCATCGCCCCCCCCCCCCCTCCCCCCTTGAACCCCCTTGGCGCAAACATTTTACAGGTGGTGTTGCTGCCAGATTATGAAATGGGGTCCAATGTGGAGATGCCTATGAATAAGGAAGATAATCAGGCCCCACCGAACAATCTCCCACTTAGAGACTAATTATAGCAAATCCACTACTGATTCATTTGCTGGACAATGACTCCACTTTGGACCTAGTCATTTCTCATCTTCTTCATCATACTTGAAGACCAATTGAAATTGAGCAGAATCTCAGTTTTTCCCTGGTTAAAACTTTTGTTAACATATCTGCGGGATTATGGATAGTGTGTATCTTTTCCACCTTCAACTATCCATCTTCCAATGTTGATCATATGAAATGGTACTTGAGTTGTATATGTTAAGTCTTGGAATGAAATGCAGAGTTCTTTGCAAGATGTATGGCACTCTGGTTGTCACTGTATAACCTTCCCAACTCCTGCTTCTTACCTAATTCATTGAAAAACCTTAGAAACCAAATCATTTCTTTACTAGCCTCTGTAGCAGAAACATACTTTGTTATGTTGTTGAGAGTGCAACAACACTTTGCAATTTTGAAATCCAAATGACTGTTGTTCCTTCTACATTAAACACATACCTTGTGGAGCTCCTCCTATTATCTCTATCACCTGCCATATCTTCATCAACATATCCTTGTAGAGCAATGTTTGAACCCCCAAAATGTAATGCTTGATTTGTGGTACCTCTCAAATACCTGAGAATCCACTTCACTGTCATCCAATGTTCTTTCCGTGGATTTTTCATGTACCTTCTTATAACTCCCACTGCATGTGCAATATCAGGCCTTATGTAGACCATTCCATATATTAAGCTTCCAACTGCTGATGCATATGGAACTTTAGACATATAATCCATTTCTTCCTGAGTCTTAGGACACATTTCCTTACCTAGTTTGAAATGGCTAGCCAAAGGTATACTAACTAGTTTTGCATTCTGCATATTAAACCTTTTCAACACCTTTTGTATGTACTCACTCTGAGACAATGTTAATTTTCGATTCTTCCTGTCTCTAGTTAGTCTCATACCAAGGATTTTTTTTGCAGCACCCAAATCCTTCATTGCAAATGAGTTTGCTAATTTTCTTTTGAGCACATTTATTTCATGCATATTAGGACCTGCAACAAGCATGCCATCTACATACAACAACAATATGATATAGTTTCCATCATTTTTCCTTTTGAGATAAACTAAATTATTAGAGTGACATCTAGTATAACCTTGTTCAGACATAAACCTGTCAAATTTTAGATACCATTGCCTTGGAGCCTGTTTTAAGCCATACAAGATCTTATTCAACCTACACACTAGTTTCTCCTTCCCTTTTACCTCATATCCTTGTGGCTACTGCATATATATCTCTTCCTCCAAATCCCCATGGAGAAAGGATGTATTTACATCTAACTGCTCAAGGTGAAAATTTTCAGCTACTACTAGACTTAAAATAGTTATGATTTAAGTCATTTTAACAATAGGAGAAAATATCTCATCAAAGTCTATACCCTTTTTCTATACAAACCCCTTCATCACAAGTCTAGATTTATACCTTTTTCTACCTCCATCTTCTTCCTTCAACCTGTAAACCCACTTAATCTGCAATGTTGTTTTACCTGCAGGAAACCTGATTAATTCCGAAGTCTGGTTATGTGCTAAGGAGTCCATCTCTTCTTTCATGGCTTCCTCCCACCTGTTCCTAGTTTCTACCTACACTGCTTCTTCATAACACTTTGGTTAACCAGAATCAGTCAACAATACATAATATAATGAAGGAGAGTATCGTTCAGGGGGTCTACTTATCCTGGTAGATCTTCTAACACCATTTTCAGGTGTTTGAGGTGCTTGTTACTATTGTGATTGCTTTATTTGTTCTAGTTGTTGATCATTGTGCTTTTCAGGCACCTTCACTTTTTCTGTGATCTCATCAAGCACCGTGTGTTCTCTGTTTTATTTTTCCTGTTTCTTTTTTATGTAGTTGATCCTTATACAAAACCTTTTCATTGAATATGACATCTCTCCTCCTAATGATTTTGTTTTTTCATAATCATAAAAGCGATAATCAAAATCATTAACACCATATCCAATAAAGGTACATTTCTTTTACTTTGCCTCAATTCTTTGTTCTATTTTCTCTATTAATGTGGAAAAAGGCTTCACAACCAAAAGTCTTTAAAAATGAGTAGTTTACCTTTTTACTTGTCCATGCGATAAACAACAATATATACAACATTTGCCCAAAATTTTAAAGGAAATCCTTCATGCAATATCATGCACCTTACACACTCCATGATTGTACTATTCATCCTTTCTGACACGCCATTCTCTTGTGGTGTTCTTGGAAATCTCTTCTCTCTACGAATTCCATTCTTTGAACAATACCTATCAAACTCTTTGCTGTAATATTCACCTCCATTGTCTGATTTGATACACTTCAACCTTTTTCCTGACTCATTTTCAACCAAAGCTTTCCATTTCTTAAAAGTATCAAATACATCAGATCTATATCGAATACAATAAATCCAGGCTTTACTGGTTGCATCATCAATAAAAGTAACATAATAACGAGACCCACGGAGAAATTATACCTGAGCAAGTCCCCATACATTTATATGCACAAGCTCTAATTTTTGGCTCTTCTTTTCTTTGCCAACTCTGAGGAATCTGGCTCTCTTCTATTTTCCATAAACATAATTCTCACAGAATTTTAAATCAACATGCTTCAAACCTGGCAACAAATTTCTTGAGTTAAGAATCTTCATACCCTTCTCACTGATGTATCCAAGTCTATGATGCCATAATCTTGTATCTTCTCCTGTAGAGGTTAAAGCATTAGTAGAATTAGAAATACCATTGCATAAATACAACGTACCAACCTTTTCTCCTTTTCTATTACCATGGCTCCTTTAGTGACCTTCTAGGTTTTATCTGTAAAAGTAGTCACACAACCTTCACCTCCCAAATGCCCTGATGAAATTAAATTTTTCTTCAGTTCTGGAACATGCCTTACCTCTTTTAATAGCCATTGATTTCCATTCTATTGATTTATGAAAATTGTACCCATTTGAATGATTTTACAAGGTTTATCATCACTCAATCGAACCTGTCCAAAATCTCCTTGAACATAATCATGAAAATGTTTCTTATTAGGTGTGGCATGGAATGAGGCCCCTGAATCTACCACCCATGCATCAATAATATT
>APFE031032319.1:233868-268749 GCA_000404065.3 Pinus taeda | reverse complement strand
GAGGATATATGACTAGTCTGACACACCTGTCCGTTTAGGAAAATGGGATTGGACTGGAATAAGATTCCCTCGTCAAAGTTATGTGAGTGGTGGCAACGCGCCATTCACCTTTGTCTATTTTGATGGACATCGCCAAGGAATTGTTTTGTCTACAATGCGGATGGAACAATCTTGCTAGTGCAAGAAACTTCCATAAGGTGACCTAGAAAATCTATTTTGTACCTGGGGGCATACAAACCTTTTTGCATGCAAGTGAAAAGAAACCATTTATTTTCTTAGTTTGTAGGCTCTTCACCCTTTAGACTTGTAGTTTGGTCGTTCCTAGTGTTATCACTCAGGTTGTTCCCCAAAACTTGTGAGAAAACGGAATACGGCTGAGGTAACCACTAACCAGTCTTTTAGATGCAGCTTCTATCCAATCTGCATCCAGAGAGGGCTATCTCTTTATAATTTAGCTTTGTTTCAAGGTATTTTAGGCTAGTTATGATGTACAGGGTTTTGTTTTAAGTTTTTTGGTTGATGATTTTCAATAAAACAGGGGTGAAAGCCTGAGAAGTTCAGTCCATTGGGCTATGGAGTCTATGAGGATACACTGCTGGATAAGGTTTTTCTTTGACAGAGGAGGTAGTACAGAGAAACATAATTAGATCATGGAGCAATTTATAAACTGAAATTAGATGGATATGGAGGTCAGGGGGTGAAAGGCAATTAAGAGTCTTTCATCATGCTGGCAGAGGGAAAGTGAATGAATATTTCAGGGAGCAATTAAGAATTCCCTAAGTATACTCAAGGTGTAAGAACCAGGGGAAATAGGAGCAATAAAGAATTCCTACTTATGCTAGTTTCTGAAGAAAACATAAAAAAACAGCAAAGATTGAACACAAAGTACAGTGAAGTAAGTTCTGGGTTATTATTTTTCCCTACTGTTAATATTATGAACACAGATGATATATAAAAACACAAAATCTGTAAAACATGAGTTAAAAAGACTTATTGATCCATGAAGTAATTCAAGGATTCTGCAACATAGTCCACTATCATTAATCCCACATCCAAAGAGTTCAGTTCATCAACAAAGCATTCCAACTACCTTTTATTCAGAAGAGTTCTCAGAGTTACAACGCAGTTCCAAAAGAGATATCACCAACCCTGAATACATCTCACGGGGAGGTATATATACAAAAAAGAGTTACAAAATATATGGAATGAGATAATATCAAGAAATAAATTCATCCATCTACTTTACAGGAGAAGTAAATGAGAGAAATGAATGCATAAGTGAATTTTGGTGTGTTGGCTGTTCAGTTGGTCAGATATATTTGACTTTTCGAACTGAGTGAGTCGGCTGGCAGCTGTCCCTTTATTTCACGTTCCTGCATTGTTGTCCCGGCCTTTTTATCTGTGTGATTCCGTTTTAGTGAATTACATTCCCGGCCTTATTTCCCCCTTCTGCTGTTTTCATCCTTATGATATGTGCCACGTATGTTGATATTTGATTAAAATGCAGATGATAAAGGAAAATTAGAACTACCTTGGTAAAACTTTCAACATGCTCTGCCACCATTGGTCTGTTGGCAACTAGTGTCTTTGCATTTTTATTAATGTTTCATCAGCTTCAGTATACCTATAGAAGTTGGGCTGGACTTCAAAAATATGTGTTATTTCATGCTCAATATAGAATAGATTTTCCAACTTGTCATATAAGCTTTGTCCTGATGGAAGTGTTTTATCCTCTGAAGTGCTTGATGATGCTGTGATTTGATTTGTAACATATGTATTTACCCTGTGAGCATATTGTTTATGTGTCAACAGTCTCTGATTGTTGGTTAACAAACTGGGTAAACCTTTGTTCTACAAGACTGTAAACTTCTTTGTAAAGGCATTAATTTCTATCTGCATTTCTTGGCACTTTCTTTCCAGATTCTGTATAAAATTTCTCATGGTCAACACCTTCTTTACTATCAAAATGGTACCTGTTCTGTCCCTAATATCCAAAGCTGCTAGTTCTTCTCTGGTATGAGTATTCAAAAATGAATTAGTCTATTGGCATGTTCAGGCATGTTTCCCAATGATGTTCTAGCATGTTGAATCTCTATTTGGGCTACTTTTATCAATTCAATTTGCTCATGGATATTCTGTATTGATCTCCATTGATTCGTGATAGACTGGCCAATTTTAGTCCACAAAATTGTTTTGATTTCTGCTAAAGGTTTGTGAAGAGAAAGATCTTTCTCCAAGGATTTTACCTTATTTTCCAAGGCCTTTACCTCTCTTGTTTTTTCTGCCACAGTTATTTTAGATTTATCATTACTTACCTCTAACTTGGCCAGTTTTTCTTTGGCTTCCTTGAGCTCTGCCATTTGGAGTTCTAACTCCTTTATTGCCTTCATCATCTCTTCCATCTTCATGCTGGTATCTGGTACTGTTGTTGTTGTTGCCGTTGAAGCATCTGTTGCTGATGTACCTATTGCTGGGATAGTGGGAGTCACTGTTGTTGTAATTGTAGAAGCAGGAGTTGTGCTTGTGGGAGCTGTTTATGGTGGCTGGGAGGTAGACACTCCCTACTTCTCTTTGATTTCTTTCTCCAAGGCCTGCTCTGTTTCTACTAATCTCTCATTCATCCTCATTAGTAAACCCATCATGTCTTCCTCTTCTTTCTGTTGTGCAACTTTTGTAGTTTGTGGATGCATTGTAATTGGCAGTTTTAATTGTTTTTTGAGGGCTGCAATGTCCTCTTCCTTCTTCTTTATCAGTGCTTTGATGCCTTTTGCATCCTTGGGATTATGTCCCAGCTCAATGATAATTTCTTCCAACGACTTAATCCTGTTATCCTTGGCTAAGGAGGAAGCTTTTTCCAATTCTAATTTGGCAGAGGTATTGTGCAATGAATTCTGCAATTTGTGAGCTAATAATGTCTTGTTTTCCAAGGTGGAGTACGCCATTTCTCTAGTTTGTTTATGTAATTCAATCTGGTCCATTGGATGGATGTCTTTGGAGAGAACTTCCAGATTGGTCCTGATATAATTAGCAGCTGACTGTGGCTGCTGCATTGTGGGCTTGAAGTGACTAAGGGTCATTTTTCCTTCTTGTATATCATATGTTGCCATTAACCTTTGTTGATTTGTGGGAGCCATTCTTAGCAATTGATTATAAAGTTGGATCCTTATTGGATCATTTCTTGCTTTTATTTTATTAAATGCTTTCTTAATGTCTGAGCCTTGCTTGCTTTGTTGCTTTCCATGTGGCATGGTAGATGATACCTCCACATTGTGTTGTCCCTTTAGCTCTAGCTGATATGAGCTAGCAGATGTGTCCATCATTAGAGGAGACTATTGTCCAGTCCTTCCCTCACCTCTCATGCTACCTGTGGTTTCTTCTAAAAATTCCTCCTCAGAATAAGGATTTAACCTTTGCCTCTTTTCTCCGGGTTGTTCTGTTGATCCACTAGTAGGGGTACCCTCTTCTCTATCTCTCTTTTTACTCTTTTCCTCATTTTGAGGAGTTTGTAGTACAAGGACTTGCAGTGCCTTGGTTTGAGCTGGGGGAACTTGTCCTTGACCCTGTTCTTTTGATGTGTCTGGCTAGTCTTCCATTGTTTCCTGTTCTGAATCTATTACTTGCTTGCCCTTAGTTGATGCTGCACTAGCCTTTTGTGAGGGCTATTGAGAAATCTCAGCAAAAGATGTATCACCTCCTATGTGCTGGGGCAGCTTGAAGGATACCTATCCAAAAGAGTCCAGGTCAAGCATCTTTTCAAGTCCTTTCATGGCCTTCTCCAATTTCTCTTCCTCAGTAATTACTTCAACTAATGTGCCTTCTATCCATTCTTGTTGATTAGCATATTGTTGAATCTCAAGGATCTTGTGATGAACATAGGGTGCCAGGTTGTTTTTGAATTTTCTATAACTTATGAAATGACCGGGGTCATATGGTGCCCAATAAAAACTTTGTTTCAGCTTAAGTTGCTTCCCTAATATCTTGTCAGCCTGCTCCCAGACTTCCCTTTTATTGAATATGAAAGGGCCCAATTGATTTCTTATTTTGAGTTGTGCCTTTTTCTTGGCCTCACAGAAATGGATTATGTCTGCATGGATGAACTGCCTGAAGTATTCTAATGAAAACAACCTCATGGGCACAAATTTGGGCAGCTTGTAGGGGCACAGTTCAGAGCCATAGATTCGAATTTCGATGTGATTATGGTAAAAGTACCAGTCACCTGTGCTGTAGCTTTTGGAAAGTTGCAAAAGTTTCTGCATTTCACCCGAAAGTCTATCTAGAGGACTTGTCATCAATAAACAGGTGGTTGGATGTATGAACAGATCAATGAATTCACAATAAGTATAAGGAGATTAGTAAACATGGTGGAAGACTGAGGTCCAGAAGATTACAAACCTTCTCTCTTCTTTGCAATCCAATTTTCTGAGGGAAATTCGAAAGCTATCTGGTTGATAGTACAACAACAAATGATATATGTATGGTGTGTATTTAAATACTCTTTCTCTGTCCATGCTCATGAGTTGCTCATGGACCTTATCAGCTTTGTAAGTGGCATAATCATACTTGATAGCAGGGGGCTGTCCTGGAGTAAAAATAGACAAGAGAACCAAGGTGGTCTCATCAACATGCTCACTTGTTTTAAATCCTAAGATGTAGGATATCCTGTTTATAATGAATCTTCCTGCCTTAGTGAACCAAATATCTAGATAAGGAGGTGTGCCTATGTCCTGGCAATCTGGTCTCATAAACAATTGAGTCAATCTGGTTATCTCTGCGCTGGGCAATTTGGCACCTTGGTCAAGCAAAAGTCCCAAGGAAAGAGGAGTCAGAGGTTGAGCTAGCTTGAAGTGCATCATCTCATTGATGGATTCAGGGGTGATGTAAAAGAGGACATTTCCAGAATGAGACATGACTGCTCTTTGAGTGGGCTCATAATTGGCATGGAATTGATGGATGAGGTCAGGGAATACATTCATTGAAGGGAGGTAGTACATGGGCATGTTGGACTCCCAAATTCCATAGACATTAGCATTGTTCCCGTAGTTATTCCTAATTTCACAAAAAGATTGGAGGTGAGGCTTGTCACTAGTTAAGTCATTAATATGGAAATCCCTGTCAGCTAGAGGTTTCCACACCAGTTCTCTGCGTGGAGCATTGAGAGGTGTAACATTCAGGGCCACTGGAGCCTCCATTGCTCACCTATCTGTGATTTTTCAATCTGGAAATTGGGTCTATGTATCAAAGTAGATAAAATAATGGCTCTAGAATTTTATTAGGTAATGACAGAATGAAGTTAATTCGAATTTTAATCCGTTGGGTAAATCTTATAGTGAAAACGAAGTTTGCAAGGCTCCTTCGGTAAAATGGACAAAAACAGCGGTAATAGTGCGCTCTTTGAGCAACTTGATGATTTGAGCTGGAATTTGGGTGCGTTCTTGGAAAATTTGGAGAGGAAAGTTAAAAACAGGGGCTTGGGAGCCAGATTTTAGGCAGATGCCTATGTTTATGATCAGCTCACTGTATTTTAAGCTGCAGAAGTCAAGTTTTTTGTAAAAAATGTGCAAACAAGTATGGTTGGGGTGTATTTTTCAAGAACTATAGACTGAGTTTGCTCGGTTTTTGGCTCTACGGATGCAATTCAGAGAAAAACCAAAAATACACAGGGTTTGGAGGTAATGAAGTAAATACTGGTGTTTTTGCGACGCACCCCAGGGTAATTGGCCGGTTGGATGATGATTTGCAGAGTAGGATGCCGAACTGTAGTGGTCAGGGTGACGGATTGGAGCTTTGATGGAAAATTTGTCGTAGTTTGCATGCACAGGTTCCGCAAAACAACACATAGAAATAGACGAAAAACAATCATTTTCATGATTTTTGACAAAAACTTGGCTTTGTGGACTTTTTGGCGTTTTTTTGTGATGACATCATCCTGACGTAAGTTTTTTGTCATGTAGCAGGGTACGGAAGATGACGTGGCATATGAGTTGGCAGATGATGTGGGCGCTGACATGGAGGTGACGTCAGAGGATGACATCATCGGGGTCTCAACGAGGGTGGTAAATGGTATCCCTCGCATCGCTTTTGGGGTAAAGGTGGTTTCGAGCGGAGGGGATGCGATGACCTCGGGTGGGCGACACGCGTCGCTCGGTATGGCAACAAAACCACTTTTCATCGCGCGGTAACTTTTGGACATCAGAAGGGTTGTGATATCAATGTGCACCGTCTGATCTATAGGCCTTGATCTGATGGTTGACGTTTGATGGAGTTGGCGGAGGTTTATGGTGCGGGGGTTGAGTAATAAACAGTGGATTAATTAGCATCGAGGCAAATTCTATTGGTTGTTAGGTGGATTAACAGTTAATCATCTTAGCGTTAATCAAAGCTTAATATTTGCGCATGGGGTAGGTTTTTCTGTATGGTTTGCAATGTGGGTTGGTTATTTGTTTAACCAAATGTCAAACAAATCCCGATGGAGCGCGTGGAGGGTTGTTATTGGCCCCGGGTGGACCAATAACTCCCGACAAAAATTGAAATATGGCTATAACTTTAGCCGAGGGGAGGGATATTAAAATATTTTGGGCTTTTTATGTATTTAGTATAATAGGGGCGAGGAAAACATTTACATAGGATTTATATAATAAAGTTAACATGTTAATATGGCTTTATGAAGGGAAGCACTAAGTTGTAGAGTTAGGAACTTAGGCTTAGGGAAATGAGAGGGTTTTTATTAGCAGAGTTCAATAGTTTAGGTTTAGGAGAAAATCAATATTTTACACAAGAAATATGGCTTCTTTTCTTAAGTAAAAACACAATTTTACTTAGTCTTTTTCATGAAATGAAGTGAACTAGGAACACTGAGTAGATCCCAGTGTCCTTGGAGGGAGGTTAGTAAGTGATTGCTATGAGGGGAATGAGGGGGAGTTAGACGCGCAACATTTTCTTTGTCACCACATAATTGCCATGGTGTTCATGATAGTAATGAGATAACTCACCTTTAAAGGACAAAATTACCCATAAACATGCTTCTGCAACCCCAAAACTGCTTACCCATCCTATTACTCCTTACATTTTTTCTTCATTTTCACTGGGTGCATTTGAACTAGAAAACCCTGAATCTCTTTTTTTTTTTAGCCGCCATCCTATCTAAGTTTACCCTTAACTCTTCCAAGGTCTCAGATTTAGTTGTTGAGACCCTTTACTTCTCTACCTAACTACTCATCTACCAAGCTTGAACTGTTTGGACATACCTTTATTCTCTATTCTAAGACAAGTAAATTGAAATATGAACCTGACCAAGATTAAGTTGTTTGGCCATTCATGAACTATGATAAGAGTCAAGCAACTCTACATAGTGAAGGTCTTCAAAATATGGAACCTTTATAGCATGGAAAGGATGAACATAGTTGGCACTTCTCCAGGCAATCATGAAAAATGAAACCTATTAGTATAGGAACCTAACACCTAGCTTGTATAATGAAAGGCTCCGAAGCAAAGTTGCGAATGGGGCAAGCTCCCTAAAAAATGAACCTACTAATGAGACATCTTTATTATACGACTGGAACAAGTAGTTTTACGCGAAGTTCAAGCTTGTTAAAAAATAAACCTAGCAATGAGCATATGTTCCACCAGAGTTTAAGCTCATTAAAAAATGAACCCACCTTCGGTAAATAACCATTGCGATCACATTATTATCAGCTTTTGAGCCTTGCTCATGTTCTTACCATCACCTCCACTCCTTTTTAGCCGATGATACGCCTCCATTTGATTGTTTACCCCTTTTTGAGGAACAGCTGCGACGAGTGATTCTATTAGCCACCTCTTTACACTATCATGATTGAAAAGTTCCAAACCTTACCTGGAACCAGCCACTATCCGAAAACATCACTCGTTCCTCAAAAAATGAGTCTCCTTTAAGCTCTTTTCATCTGACTCGTAAAATATGAAAAGATTGTCAAGCAATTGGCCTCTCTAGCTCATTAAAGTCATCAGAAGTGCCATCCCTCCTCTAGATTTTAATCTTTCTGGACCTGAGGGATCATTGCACAAAAATATCGAGTGCTTGTCTTGTTCGGCTCGTTAAAACTATCGAAAAGTCATCCCTTTCGTATTATTTTATACTTTTCCAAACTTAAGGGATTATATTACGAAAAGGGATTATTGGAGTTTCCTTTCCATCTCTTTTCAAACTCTCTAAAATTGAAAAGGACCGATTTATCTTTGTCGTTAAAATCATTTAAACAATAGTGACAAAATTGTCCATGCAGATAAGAGCGAGTTTCACTATCGCTAAGCTCGTTAAAACATAGCAATGGGTTTGCCCGAAGGGCAAATTATAGAACAAGAATATGTTATCCTCCTCAAGCTTAACAAAAATAAAGACGTACTGGTCAGAAATGACTGGGGAAAAATTGGGAAGAAAACTTGAAGAAACTTTATTGGTAGCAGGTCGCTCTTGAACATGACACTTTCACTCCATCACCATCATTAAGTCGGGTTGGGTTATTTCGTTCACTGATCATATCACCATTGGTCCTTTGTACTATCCATTTTTGGGGTTAACGCTACCAATCCATTTCAGTGTCACCGATATGTTCAAGCGAAGTTGCTTAGAGAATTCACCAACCCAGCTTATGTCTCATCCGCTGCAATACCTTCACGCTTCATTCTTTCATGACGGCCACCCCGAACCTTGTATCATCAGATCGTTTTCACCTCCACAAAATCATTTGCCCCGTTTCATGTCGTGGATGTGAGATTCATTAAGGCCCTCCTATGACGGGTCACTTCTTGTCGACATCAACTCATTATCCAAGAAGTTGACTTAGGAACAACCCTTTTAGTACTTTGAAGTTTGCATGCCTCAATGGCAAGTTTCTCACTTCCAGTGATAGGTTTACATCAATGGCCTTCGACCAGAAGATTTTTCGTGGTGTTCGACATCGACTCATGTATTCACACCACGCGAATTGTACTACCATACCTTGAGGGTCATCATCATTATCGATGATTCCTCTCGCGCCTGTTAATAGCTTACATCATTGGCTGGTAATCAAGCGATATCTTTCCATGTTCAACTTTAGAACATCTTTTCACATGGATCGACTTGTACTTCAGGCGAAGATTTAGTGAGTTTGAAGACCCTGGATCTAGTTTCATCCATTTGGGTTGTGATATATTGAGGAAAATAAAGACATCAAATGTACATTATAGCTACATAGATAATAATCCAAGCCGAAGGATGATGGCTCTACCAGAGTCATCAGTCTGTCACACAGACGGTTGCCTGTCATATGTACATGAAAATGAATTTATAAAAGCTTAGCATGGGAATGCCCGCCTCAGCTAGATCATGAAAATATTATGAAGATAATGTATTGTATTGTATCTCATTATAGGTCACCTTTCAGTTCGAAAAACCTCAAATCCTCATGATAAAGCATTTCACCCGACATCAGAAGATTTATGACCTCATGCTTTAGGGGACAACTATTATAGACATATTTGGTCACTGCAAACCCAATCTCATATGTCCATAAACCAAGGGCTTATAAGCCCCTAAGAGTGTTGTTACATATCCTAAAGGAACAAGGTCAGCTGATTACATCATCTCCCAAAAGTTCTCCATGAAAAACTACTCAGAATTGGTCAAAACTGGACCATCTCACCTGCTCCATGGTGAGGGTGTGATGCATATTGAAAATCCCTTTTATAGGGTGTGATGGGCGAGAGCAGACAAATGGCAGAGACAATTTGCAAGGTGGATGATCATGGAATATTCCAGAAACTTCTCCTGTGACACTTGCCTTTCTAAATTCGCCTAGGGATGAGTAAGAGATCATGAAATATCCAATTGGAACCAAGAACTATCAGGGAAATGACACTAATCAAAACCCCATAAGCTGACTCACCCACCTGCAAATATCTATATATGGATCCCTCATCCTAGAGATCCAGAGGTTGGAATTTTGTATCTTGTAAGGAAGTGTTGTTGGTTTCTCTGTGGAACATCATAGTGTTGGGTTATCTAGATTTTCATGAGGTGAAGAGGGCTTTCATGCTGGGACGATGGTGCTGGGTCAGATCAATGGGTTGTAATCCTCTCTTCTACTACTTCTATCAATAAAGCTATCTGAGTTTTCCTCCATATTCTTGTACATCTCTGAATCTTGTATTGATATATGCATTTGTATGGTTAATATATATTTGATCCTATATTGTTTTTTATTATAGATCTCTATGCTTTGATGGTATTATGCTGCTTTGACTCTACAAGTGTTCTTTGAAGCAGGACAAGTGAGGAAGGAGTGGTAAAGATCTGTCAAAGGGGAGAGGAAATAAGCAAGGAGCCAAGCGAAAGATTGAGGTTGGTACTCTCTGCTTCTCTCTCATCTATTTCTCATAAAGGAAAACAAAAGTGACTTTAGTTTTTTTGTTTCTAAGACAGCTACCCGTCTTAGTGGGACTAGCAGCTCTAAATGGACACTAGTTTTCCCAATAACAATCCTTGATTTGGACTTGGATCTACCTTTCCTTGACTTACTGTGATATCCTGGGCTCTTTCCTCTTTCCATTTTTCTTCCCCTAGTCTCTACAGTCAAAGCATTACCTGATGTCTCATCGGAGCTTTTCTGTCGCATTTCCTTGCTAAGGATTGCACCAACAACATCATCAAACTTTAACGCACCAGATCCAGAGATAGAGTTACTAATGGCCATAACTAAACCATTTCAACATTCTGGTAATGAGCACATAAATAATAGATCCCTAACTTCATCATCAAAATTTACTCCTACAGAAGTTAGAACTTAACTAACTGGTAACTCTATTAAATTCATTTAAATGATCAGCAACAAATCCACCTTCTGACATCTTCGTATTAAATAAATGCTTCATAAGAAATACCTTATTTCAGATCGAGGGTTTTGCATACAGTTTGACCAATGTTGACGTTAAAGCCTCTGTTATTGTTTCCTTTGAAATATTAAAGGCTATCGATGCCGCTAGGCATAGCCGTATTGTTTCAAGTGCCTTTCTATCAAGAATGTCCCATTCCCTGTCTTTCATACTCATCGTCTTCTTTATCTTTCCACTCAATGGTAGGTATATATCTTTCTGATACAGATAATCTTACATCTACATCTTCCATAGCTGGTAGTTTTGGCCGCTAAATGTTTCGACCCTAAACCTACCATCTTCCACCATTTCTCCCACTCCAACCAGGAACCCTTCTCTCTTGCAGGTTTATCAGCCAAATAGACCTTCGACTCTAATACTAGTTGTTAGAAATTATATATTACAGAGCAATGGAACACATAAATATATTGTAGAAATATAAACATATAAAATGCATAAAACAAGAGAGACACAAATATACATGGTTCACCCAATTTGGGCTATGTCCACAGAGAAACAGCCAGTCCTTCCTTTTATATTATCCAACAAAATGAAGAGATATAACCTACAAGAGATCCGATGAAATACCCTATTCTCCCTCAATCTCCTCTCTCTTCCTCACTCAGAATACAGATCTACATAGATGCAATACAATTCCCTTATATATAGTGAGGGGTTGCCTTCTATGGAAAAAAACCACAAATTAAGCATAACTTCTATCGTCATATCTCCACCTAATGAATGGCTCAGATTGACTATGAAATTACAACATTTTACAAAGAAAATTTACATTTATTTTTAGCTTCAGGGGCACTGCTCTGGATCCCTCGCCAAAGGGGGCCTCCAAATAATCATCGTCACCCCCTAAACCCCCCTCGCAGCGAACATTTTATGGGTGGCGATACCTGTGAATAAGGAAGATAATCAGGCTCCACACCCAACGCTTTCCACTTCATGTTGTTCCAATCTCTTGGTCAAATTTATTCCCTCTTATTCCAAACATAAGTAAACTAGCAATCTCAATGCATCTGTAAAAATCCCTTTCCACACAGAAGCATCTTAATCCAAAGTTTCAGAGATTTCAAATACTTGCCTCATGGTCCCTTCAAGAATCGTCATTATGCTTTTCTATAGGACATAGTTGATTCTACCACGAACTTAGTAATGAATCCTTTCAAGATGTTAGTGCTCTTGAGTTGCTGTATTAGCTCAAGAGTCTATACCATAGGTTCTTCACCTTTAAAAAAGTTATTTATTTTGGTAAAACTTGATATCCACTTGTACAACATGGTAGGAAATGAAGCGAAGAAAATTTTGTATTGATTTGTAAAAATATACTTTTGTAACCAAGCGTCAACTGTTAAATGAGGGTTTTTTTTTGTTTTTTCTTAATCACAATTTATCGCTCTTTTAGTTCTATTCAATCTTGAATCTCTTTCTACGATGGGTGCCACATCCACATATCCCTCAAACAGACCTTGGTCCTAGCAGTGGAACCATTTTTTGGCTTGGTTTGGACTAACCTAGGTTCAATCTACACTCCGCACCAATGAAACCCTCAATCACTAGCCCTTTCAACAATGACCTTCAAGCATATCGTAGTCTCACCTAAATTGACTATGGGAGGATGTAGAACCAGGTTTGTACAGCCTTGAAGGATGTGTAGATGTGGTATTATTACATTCCTTTATTCTTAACATTCATAAATCACTTCACCATGTAACATTAATCACTTAAGCATATCATATCAAACCATAAACCATCACTATGCTAAAATCAAATGCAAAAATAATAACTGCAACTCTAAAACATATAATAAGAAAATATACACATGAAGACACCAAATTACCATGGTTCATGCCAATGTGGGGTTATGTCCACAAGAACAGTAGCTTAATATAATAAAGCTTGTACAACAAATAGTTCTTGGCTTGTGCACTAAGCTGCAGGTTGTCTATGCAGTGAGCTGCATAGCCTCTCCTTTGCTACAAAACTACAGATCACAATAATACAACCATAAAACTGATATGGATCATAGAGATGATTATCTTCCTATTATTTCACCTTATATATACTATTACATCGACAGGTTACATCATTACAGTACCATGGTCCAAATACCATGGAATCCCTAAAACAAGCTACTATGTTCTGAAAACCATTAATATCTTACAAACGTATGTTCTTTTACAAAAAGAAGGGGTTTTGACACACCCCAAAGCCCTTACACTATGTGGTACATCCAATTTTGGTCTTCTTCATGCTTTGCTGCTCTGTTGCGTGGTTCACTTTGCACTCCACTGCATGTTCGACTGCACACTCCACTCCACAAAATGTGAAATCTTTGCAAAATCTAAGCCAATTCAAGCTATGCCCAACACCACATTCATGTGACATGCATGCTAAAAATAGCAAGGAAATTAGACATGCAACTAGGTTCCTGCAAGCAAAACCCACTGTCATTGTTGACCCTGATGTCCTCTTGTGCTTTCATGCTCTTCTTTTTCCTTCTTAAACCAAATACAAAGTATTCCATACTCCTCCAAGGGTGCTCCAAGAAAAATATAAGTGTGTAAGAGTATGAAACAACGAGAATAGAGAGATAGTTCCCAGTAATGATTTGACAAAATATGTGAATTGATCCTCAGAAGCATTTTTATCAATGATGCCTCTATTTTCTTCATTTCCATTTTCCATTATTTTCCTTCATTTCCCTCTTCACATGTAACATGTGACATTTCACCTCCCTTTTCTCCTATTTTCCATTATTTTCACAAATAAATGCCACTTTTCCCTTCGAAGGCCTTTGACAGTTTCCATAGCCATAAATTAATCACAAGTGGTCCTCTTCACTATGTTTTTTCCCAATATTCAGCTTGGAATATGTGTCCCACAACCTTGGTTATTATTTTTCCTTTACGAATTTTATTACATTGATTTTTGATCAGGGTTGTTACAAAACTCTGCCCCTTGGGGGAAAACCATCCCCAATGTTCAATGACACCTACAACCAGCAAGGCAGCTGTAAAGAAAAACGTACTACCCATGGAGTTTTATAACTTAGCTTGTTGTAGTATTTACAATGATCAACCTGCTAAAAAGAAAACCAACATAGCCAACATGAAAATGATAATGACATGACAACCATATCAGTTATTGGATCTTTATAACATATCTCATGGTGATATTTACATCCATATACATATATACATATACCAAAACACCACACCAAAACATATACTGAAAGACATCCTCTCAACTAGTGAATAGAGAAGGATACATAACAGGAAACTAATTAGTCATCTCCCATGTAGCGTCATTGGGCCCAAAGTTCTTCCATTGCACTTTAACCTATTCAATTGCTCAATTTCATAGCATGAGCATCTTTCTATGTAAAATTCACTAAGTTTGTGGTTGAATTTCTCCTTCTGGATTGACTTGCAATACAAACTAGTTAATCACATGATCAACATCTTTAACATACTTATTAAGAAACGAAACATAGAAAACATCATGGAATTTCATTGTCGGAGGTAGTTCAAGTCGATAGGCTACTAGTCCAATCCTCTCAAGAATCTTGAAATATCCATAATATTGAGGTGCTAACTTGGCACATGATCCAATCTTGAAGGAGCTCTTCTTGGGATTGATGTGAAAGTACACTTGCTTCCCAAATTGAAACTCCTTAAATACCATTTTATGATTTGCATAATTCTTCTGTCTATCCTGTGTTTCCTTTAAATTCTTCCTGATTATATGCATTTCCTATTCCAGTCTGCCAACATGTTCAGTCCTATCAACACCTTGTTCATTAGATCAACCAACTGATTGGAGTGTCACAAGTCTGCGCATAGAGTGCCTCAAATAGAATCATCCTTAGTGACTCCTAATAACCATTGTTGTAAGAAAACTCTACCAGTGGAAGAAACTCTTCCCACTTTCACTACTAATGTATTACGTACATTCTTAATGTGTCTTCCAAAATCCTATTGATCCTCTCTACCTGTCCATCTTCCTATGGATGATAACTTATGCTGAGGGCCAACTCTATACCCAAATCTGAAAATAACGCTTTCCAAAACATGGAAGAGAACTTAGCATCTCTGTCTAATACGATCTTCTTTGTTACACCATGCAAACTCACTATATCTCTGATGAATACCTATGCTACATCATTAGCTAAATATGTAGACTTTAATGGAATGAAGTGTGTTACCTTGGTCAACCTTTAAACCAAAATCATAATAGAATTATGTTATCTAGATTTCCTCAATAGACCTATGATGAAACCCATGGAAACGACCTCCCATTTAAACTCTAGAATCAGAATCAGCTATAGTAATCGACGTGAGTGATTACATTCTTCCTTTACATGTTGATAATTAAAGCATCTACTGACAAAATATACCACTTCCTTCTTCAAATTCATTCAATAATAAAACTTCTTCATAGCTACCAATGTCTCTGATATCCTTGGTGACCTAAATATGGATTAGCATGAAATTCTCTTAAGATAATATTCTTGAGCTCACTGTTGTTTGACACATATATCTTGTCCCTAAATCTCTCTAAACCATCCACTTTGAGATGATAGTCCACACCCTAATCACTGGTACACTACTGTAACTTGTGCATAAGCTCCCTATACCTGTCATCTTATTGTCTTGCCTCCAAGATCCGATCCTATAGATCCGTCCCATATGAACTCATAGCTTCTATGTGATTTACCTGTATTCTCATGCTAAGGGAATCCACAACCCTGTTCTCTTTTCCTTTAATGTACTTGATCTCGAAATCAAACTCATTGATAAACCATCTAGCTTGTTTGGCCTTCAATTTTGGTTGGTCAAATAGATACCTCAATCCATTGTGATCACTCATCAATATGAACCTCCTTCCAAGAAGATAGTGTTTCCACATCTTTAATGCATGGACGATCACTACCAACTCAAGATCATTTGTTTGATAATTCTTCTCATGCTCATTCAATTTCCTTGATTCACAGCATACTACCTGTCCTTCATGCATCAAGACTCCACCAAGTCCTCTCTTGCAAGCATTTTTACACACCACAAACTATTTTTATGGATTTGGGATCTTTACAACTGGAGCATTTGTCAACAAATCCTTCAACTGATCAAAACTAGTTGTAAATTCCTTTGTCCATTCAAATTTCTTACCTTTTCTCTACAATGATCTAATGGGACAGACAATTCGACGGAAGTTCCTGATGAACCTCCTATAATAACCTTCTAACCCCATGAATTATCTTACCTCATCCACATTTCTAGGAGTTTCCCATTCTATGATAGCTCTTATATTTTCCGGATCCACTCCTATGTGTTCCTTGGAAACCACATGTCCCAAGTAATGTAACTTTGTCTGAAAGAATTTGCATTTCCTAAGATTGACATACAATTAAGGCTCTCTTAGTAATCTCAAAACTATTGCTAAATGGTTGGCATGTTATTCCTCATGCTTAGAATATATTAATAAATCATTAATGAATACGATAACAAACTTGTCCAAATAAGGATGCAACTCACTATTCATCAAGCACATAAAAATAGTTGGAGAATTAATCAAACCAAATGGAACTACAACAAACTCATAATACCCATACCTGGTCTGAAAAGCAGTCTTATATATGTCTTATTCCTTAATGCATACCAGATGGTATCCTAATCTTAGATCAATCTTCGAGAACATTGTTGCACCCTTCAACTCGTTAAACAAGTCATCAATCCTCAAGAATGGATAATTGTTCTTGATGGTCAATTTGTTCAACTGCATGGAATCAATGCATAACCTGAGAGTAGCATCCTTCTTATTCACAAACAACATCGGTGCACCCCAAGGAAACAAACTTGGCCTAATGTATCCCTTGTCAATAATTTCCTTTAACTGCAAATTCAAATGTACTAACTTTGGTGTGCTCATCCTTTATGGTGCCTTTGATGTTGGTGCTGCCCCTCATACCAATTCAGTAGAAAATTCAACTTCCCTGTGAGGCGGAAACTTTGAAATCTCTACTGGGAACACATCCTAAAACTGTTGTAAAACCAGATACCTGCTCAAGACATCCACATCCTCAAATTCCTTATCTTTATCACTAGAAATATGTACTACAAATAACACACATCTTTTCCTGTGATTGCACTTTACTTGCATAGTTGTCACCATTTTAACTAATGTTTCCTTCTTCTTACCCTGCAATATTATTTGTTCCCTGTTGTTGTTAAAGCACTCAGTCGCCTTGTCATACAAATCTAGCTTGGTCCTATGAAGATATAGCTAATCCATACCCAAAAACGTACTGTATTATCCCAACGAAAGCACATTTAAATACGATGATGTAGACATGCCATTCAACTCAAATGCACAAGCTCTTACCCAGTGATGAACTCTCTTCTTAGTACTCAGCCAAATGCACTAACCAATACTATGCATGCACTTCTTTATTCAAACCACACTTATCCACCAGGTTAGGATTAACATAACTATAATTAGATCTAGGGTCAATCAAAATAGAAACAACTTGATCAAAATGCTTACCATCTATCTTGATAATATACGCTTGGTGATCTGCCTACCTGTTACCTATCACTACATAAATTCGAGGAATAATTTGTTCAACATCCCCCACCACTTGTGCCTCTTGAGCATTGTAGATCTACGGTCTGCCACCTTGACGTTGTGGACAATATCTTCTATGATGCTCTCGTCCACCAGTCCAACACTACAAAGGCTTCCTACCATCGCCCTCGTTCTCCTCCTTAGATCAAAATACTTATCCTCTACCAGATGCATTGAACTTCCTTGATGGTGTTGCATTTTGTTTGTTACCTGTGTCCTAAGGTATTATTCGCTTCTTATTCCATTTTCCTTTATTGTTCTCATTACCTTTCCAAACCTTCTTAGTCTCAAATTTGCACTTTGATTACTAGTAACAATTCTTTAGCTTCTTGATGGCTTCCTCTAATGGTTTAGGCTCATCAAACTCAATCCACGATTTGAATTCTACTGGAAATCCACTGATGAATCTCTGAATCTTCACTTTCTTCTCCTTCAGATAGGGCACATACCTAAATAACTATAATAACATTCTAGTGTACTCATGATCAGTCATACATCCCATGTTAAGCTCATAGAATTCTTTTCCCTTGTCATCGTATTATCTCACTAATATATACTTCTTCTTGAAAAGTATCTCAAACTCACTTCAAGTAAGCCCTTCTTTATGAATACCTCTGAGATCATTTACATCTCCACACCAAATGTCTACTTTATCTTTAATAATTAACATACTTATGTTGGCCTTCATGTTCTCTGAGTAGCCATACAATCTGAAAAACGTATTCATCCCAGGAAACCACACTTTTGCATCATCTGACTTCTTCATTTCCGCATCAAAAGCAAGTGGATTTTGTTTCTTGAACTCATCCAGAAAATATCCCCTGTCACTCCTATAAAGATGATAATGATGATGAACATGATACCTATCTGAACCAAAACTAGAGTAGAGGCCATGCCCATTGCCTCACATATCATGTGTATCTAAGAACCTTCCATCTCTGACTGTCTCATTTCTATCCAACTTGTGCCCACCATGTGACCTGCTACTATATGCTCCATTAGTCCTATCCTCTTATCCATGACTGATTCTAAGAGGTCATTATCTCTGCAAGTCTAACAAGCTCTAAAGAATCATCACATTGGCCTTTGCTTATTTCTCCTATGCCCTAGCAAGTCTCTCTTGCGATTGAATGATTCAATCATTATCTTCTTTGAAACTCCTTAATTATGCCTTAAAATTTCTCAAAGTCTCTGTTATGTTAGGAGAATATCCCTGACCATGTTGCTCATCTTATCTATAGGGAGAATCTCAAGAGTTGTAGTCTACCATCTTGCTAGTCATAGTTTATCTTCTCTTCCTTCAAGGTATATCATGTTAGCTAAACCAAATTATAAATAAACCAAGATACCTCAATATAGTTCAAGGGAGGACATATCATCTGCAAGGTCAACCAGATTAGCACATTACATGTGTAATTATAATCATTGCATTATATAGACATCATATTAATCATCATCGAGTTATCATGCATTATGCCACAATTATAACACTGACTAGGTACTATGCATAACAAAGATATGGGCGACACACATGCATAAAAGTGCATTCACAATCAACATACATTCATGACAACACATTTAAAAAAAAAAATCATCATCTTCTACATGACATCACAAAGGAAACTATGAATACCACCATGCATACACAAAAAGCACATAGATCATAAGCATAAGGAAATATATGCAATCGACATGTACACATAACACATTCATCCAAGGAGAAGGGAAATTAGACATCACCCAAGGACAACATAACTATGATTTGATACCACTTTGTAACACCCTCCTCCCACATCTACCCATGTAACCAACCAATTAAGGTAAACATTGGTTGAATATTTACTATGATATGATTCAACTCCCCAAGTACAGTTAAGGAAATGGAACTGACAAAACAAGACCTATCTGACCTTCCATAGGAGCTACAAAACCTTTATGAGACAACTTGATATTTTGTTGATCTAGACCCCTAGTTTCTCCCATTATACCATGCATGTGACTGAGACACTCTATTCATTTCCAATGAATGGCATGCATGCAACTGTAGCCTTTTTTAGGCAATTTTGTGCCAGCAAACCCCACATTTTGTGCCACTTTCTCAGGGCTAGGACTCAGGCCACTGCTAAGAACTTCATGAAACTTCTAGAATTGATAAATAATATTGAAATAAGGCTACTAGTGTAAACATTTCAACAAGGACTTGACCTGATCCCTACTAACCATGATAATAATTTCATCAAACATATCGTAAACATGAAATCTATAGGTCATAACAACATATTTGAACACATGGATCTCATACATATCTAAGAATCATCAAGGAGGATTGATATCTCCTCCCAATAGTTGAATTGTTATGTATTAGTTCATTCATTTATTATTATTTCATCTAGTAACCCAAACATGATGAGATGCATGCATTAATATTATCATAAAACATTCTCATAACTAGCAAATAACCAAAGACATATCAATGATGAAACAACTATTAAAGCCACATAATAAAAATCACATGTTCTAATGAAAATATCAAAGGAAAAGGAGCTCTTATTAACATAATAAAATACAACTAAGTCAGGGACTTCTGTGAACCACCCAACCATAGATTGGGCTGAACCAAATCTCTCCTTCAGCCAATCACCCCCACGCCATACTCTAAGAATGAATGTGGGATCTCATGAAACAATTCAAACAAAACCGAACTAGGGCTTCCAGAGGCCAAATGACCTCAACCCTGAACCAGTGATTCCACCTTATGGTCAAACATCACTAACCATCACCAAATCCATCTCTACCTAAGTTGTCCAGGGCTCTAGATCATTTATTCTGACAAAGGCTTCCAGGACTAGTAACTCAGCCCACAAATGTTGTCAACCTCCAAATCATTTATCCAACCAAGGCTTCCAGGAATACTAACTCAACCCAATAAGGGCTCCAAATCATTTTTCCAACCAAGGCTTCCAATACTAGTAACTCAACCAAAGTTTTTACATGGCCTCCAAAGCATTTGTCCAACCAAGGCTTCGAGAACTAGTAACTCAACCCACAACCAAAGGAACATGAGAACCAACCAGAAAACAAAGATAAAACCCACAACACCATGGATATCCAAGAAATGAAAAGGCTAGGGAAAACCACTATCAATCCACGAAATCCTCCATGCCAATGACAAATTATAACCAAGCAACCACATGCTTGTCCCTTGCACGCCAAAACTAGCAAGGAAATCATGCATGCAACTCAGTACCTGCAAGGAAAGCCCGTTGTTTTTTTTTATCCCAATGTACTCATGCACTTTCCTGCTCTTCTTTTTCCTTCTAGCTCCAAATCCAAAGTATGCCACACTCCTCCAAGAGTGCTCCAAGGAAACTCTAAGTGTGTAAGAGTATGAGAGAGAGAGAGAGAATATAGAGAGAGCTTCCAAAATTGGTTTGGCAAAAGATTTGAACTGATCCTCAGAAGCCTTTTTATCAATGAGGCCTATATTTTCTTCATTTTCCTTCATTTTTCTCCTCACATGAAACCTGTGACCTTTCACGTTCCTTTTCTCCTATTTTTCATTACTTTCATAATTAAATGCATAAATTTTCCTTTCCAAAGCCTTTGCCAATTTCCATAGCCATAAATTAATCATAAGTGATCCCTGTCACTATGTTTTTACCCAACATTCATCTTGGAATACATTTCCCATGACCTTGGTTATTATTTTTCCTTTATTAACTTTATTAGATGGATTTTTTACTAGGGTTGTTACAGCTTGAGAGGTGTCAGATATTGGTTGAATAGGTTTGGTTAAATATGCACCCTATGAAGGTTGTCTTACATGAATTTGAGCTTTAACATGTTGATATATAGGTTGATGAATAGGAATCTTATGTGTAGGTGGAAGAGGTTGAGAGATTAAAGATGAAGCCATAACCAAACGAGGTTGTACGGGCTGGGTAGGTTGCCAATCATTAGTAGTCATTCCAAAATGAGGAGGACTCATATGAGGCTAAGTTCCAATTTGAGGAGATGGAAATATCCTTGTAACAGGGTTCTCTCCTATCGAAAGAGGATGGGAATATGTAGGAAACTGCCCTCCAAGAGGAGGGTTCCCAATAGGATGTGGATTGGACTGTTGTATGTGTCCATACCTGCTGACATAAAGACCAACCTATTCTTGAATCATAGGTGTTGATGGAGGAGGAAGCAAAAATTGTGTAGCGCTCATTAAAGAAGTGTCAGGTAAGATCCCAGAAGAGGATGACATGGGAGAGGTCCATGGATTAGATGTTGTGCAATAAAAGGTACCAAACAATGATTGGTAACCAGGCGTGATAGACAGGCCACCATAAAAATGAGTCTCTGATGATGTTACAAACATGGATGAAGCTGCAACATGGGTTTTCTCGATCATAGTATTAGATATAGGCTAAGAAACCATAGAGGATTCAATAATGGTTAATTTTCCCAAAGAGGGTTGTTGAGGGAAAGTGAAAGGTGAGTTGAAAGGAAAATAACCAAACAATGAAGCTTGTAATGGAGTATATGTAGAAGGCAAAGGATGATCCTCATAAAAATGAGTCTCTTCTTCGATAGGAGAGGAAGCTCAAGTCTCTTCCTAAGGAATCTCTTCAATACTCACAAGACCAGGTGGAAGTAGTTCACCGTCAGGTCCAAGATATATAGGTGTTGGTTGGGTATGATACAAAGGAAGAGAAGAGGAATCTCCTAAAGTAACTAGTGTGGATAAATGACGTACCTGAGGTTGTATAACCTCAGGTTGTGTTGTCTTTGACTTAGTATGGTCAAGTTCAATAACCTCAAGTAATGAAATTTCAGGTGCTACTGTTTGACTGTGTCAGACTCACAAACCAATGAAGAAGTAATTTTTGGCTTTAGTACTCATAGGAAAGGATGATTCTGGTTGATATATTTCAGGTGGAGGACCAGGATTAGTACCTCCCGAAGTACTAGATTCATTAGTCTACGTATTGTTGTGCTTCTGATGATGACCATGAGTTGCCTCGGGTGAAAGAGGAGGCTAATTTTGCATTCCTTGTGAATGACAGAGTGTAGGGTGTTGTTCTTCCATGTTTGTTCAATGAATTTTAAAAATTAAGAGTAAAAATAAACTAAACACGGTAATATAGGCATAAAGACTTACCAAGCAACTGTGAACTATAAGATGCCACCTTGGGGAGCCAAGGATTTACATATGGGCATGCACTCTCCCCGATGATGTGATTGGTGTATCACAGTGTACAAGGGGGCCAAATCTGTTACCTAAGGTTAGAATAGCAACCTATGGCGGACTTCCAAAATATACTTGATGGTACATGGAATTATAGTCCATGTTAGTGTTTTCTAATGTGTAAACATACAATGTGATTGTTTCCATATACTTTTCATGCATCGAGCACTATCCAATATACCCAAAGGTACATGTAGAAAAGTCTAATCCATTTATGTACGTGGAAAGGGATATCACCCCCGAAATGAAACACTAGAAAAAAATGATAGCTCCTATGTTTATACATGTCAGAACACCTCTATAGCATAGACCTCTATATTTTTGTGTTAATGTTTCAAATGCTCCTTAATAATGATTCAATAAATTTTGAATTTTATCTTGAATTATGTTTCAATTTTCAAGGCTAACCGTGAATTTCACTTGAATATCCTAAATATGTTTTCTAGCATGACAAAATGAAACATTCTTTTCAATGAAAATATATGTATGGGAGGTAAGAAAACAAAGAGTTATGTAGCATAAAATATGCAACAAACAAAATCTATTAAATCAATTCCACTAATGAAACTCTTCCAAATTCCAATTTCACACACAAAACCCCTAAATGAATGCCAAAATGCATGAGATTTTTCTTTTTGATCCACTTAATTTTCAGGTGAAAACTAAGATACTTGTTAAATCACTGACAAAAGAGACTATTCAGAATGATGACTACAATAGAAAATTCCTTCAAAAAATCCATGATAAAGCAATAGTTTGTTAATGACCTAATTAATAAGAATAAAGCATAATCCAAACAAATTCTTATCAAAGGCTGTAAAACCCAAAATAAAAAAAGTGGAAGCTTTTAAGAGACCAAGACACACTCAACGATAGAAATAAAACCAACTCAAACTAAGAAAATCAAAGAGCAAGACACAAAATACAATTGTTTGCATCTAATAGGGGCCATCGTAGGTGCAGTGAGGGCACCGGTTCTCTGCAATGCAGGTGTGGAGAAGGCTAGGGTGACTGCAATGCTCTATCTCTAGATCAGGGGTAGTGTTAATGTGTATCCAACCAGTTTACAAAACAAAATGAATCCAAGCTTAGAGAAAGGTATTCCTAGGGTCAATCCAAAGCTGAGTGTGGAAATGAAGGTTTGTTCAAGAAGTGAAATAAGGGCTAAGGTCAAAGAAACCACGAAGGGAAATAGATGCTCCACAATGGATTCACCAAATTTTTTATGGAATTTACGATTGCAGACAAAAGTATCTTCCTTAGACCTAGTGGACTGGTCTAGAACAATAGAAAAAAAAGCAAATATAGACTTTCCCTTAAAGAAATTGAAGAATGCAAAGAGGCTTACTTGGAATTTGTTTCAAGATTTACTTTCCTCCTCTCTTGTAAGCTCCAATTGTAGCTCTGATTGATATAATTAGAACCTGCACATACATTCACAACAACCCAAATATCCAAAACATCTATGTAGCATAATTCAATTACTTTATTCAATGGATCAGCGAAGCATTAAAATACATGAATGTAAATTTAACATAACTCATATATAGGAAAACGATATACTCTTTGTATTAATTTAAATAGGAGAGAGTTTAAAACTAATAATAGTAGCTGATCTTGTAGAGATCTCCCCAATTTGACTTGTCCATCCTTGTCACAAATCACACCTCAATTTCAACCTAATGCATGAAGATGATGGCTCTCTTAGATTCAAGGCAACAACATGAGGGCATGATCAGTTTCTAAAATTCAACCTTGATGTCGTAGATGGTAGTAAATTTATAGGAGAGGGATGCTAGTTTTAGGAATTCTAATCCATTTACCAATATATGCTCGAGATCCACTTCAGATGGGAGGATGAGCTTAAGGAATAAGAGGTGAAGTCTCCAAGATAGGATCATATAGGACTCAAGCTTCTTATCTAACGTAAATGGTTAAAACAACCGTTAGAAGCTTTTAGAAGAGGAAGCTTCAAGATTCTTTTTAATTTTCCTGAATTTCTAGAATCAAGGCACCCCTAACAAGGAACAAGCTATTGTTGACCATCGTTGGTGCAGAAATGAGCAACCCGTTACTAAACACAAGCCTCTAAAGGGGCAAGGTGTGTTGGAGCTTAAAAGCACTGATTTCAAGCAGTCAGACACAAAAACTTAGTTATTTGGAAAGGTCGTGCTTAAGGATTTGTGTAGGGATTAGACAACATGTTCACGAATGATGATCGATCCAGTTTGTAAGCCTATTGACCAAATATGACAAAATGTCCTATAACAATGAATTTAGTAGTGTTCTGGAAACTACGTTAAGGTAGAGAAAATATATCATTGGGCATGGAGTCATAGAAAGTGCAAATTAATCAACCACCACTAGAATATTGGTTGTAGTGATAGAGGCTAAGAGAAGGATAGTTGACATATCCTTAAGCAACCTTACTATTGAGAGTAGTAGGAGAAAATAACAAAAAAAATTTTAAAACAGACCATCTGATAAATGAAATATGTTTAGTTTAGATAAGAAAACTAATAATTGAATGGTAAAGACAAGGCTTGAAAGTGAAGCATGAATTCCACCTTTAGTACCTTCATTCAAGCATAAAGAATAAACATATTTAATGAAAATAACATAGAAAAGGCACATTCACCAAGAAACAAACTAGGACATATCAACGCATGAATTCTCAGCTTTAAAAGATTGCATTCTTTTGATCACTAGTCACCTACTATTAACAGGCATAAACATAACACATACAAAAATTACAATTCACTCTCAAGTTTTGAACCTTATACATTATAGAAATGATAGTGTTTATAGACTACTTACAAATTGTTCAACATCCAAAAATATTAGATCTCAAACCTCTCCATCTATCAAAAGTTTACTAAAATAAAAAATAATAAAAAATAAAAAAATCAAGGAGGAGATAATATTTTATCCCCAAGTCAAATCTAATGATTTGGCCTTTAATTGTTGCATTGGCGTTTTAATAGGAAACAAAATTTCAAAAAATCTAGAAAGATAGGCCTCAAACATACATTGAAATCTCTCTAACTATGATACTTGTTAGAAAACTGAGAGAGGTGTTTTTAAATGAGCCCATTCCCTCAAAAAAAGCCGTCCTCTTTTTTTTTTTAATTTCCTTTCCATATATTCATAATCCATGCCCAAAGTTACTCACTTTTACAGGAAAAGACTGAGTAAAACAATGTTATCATTTGATTTGTCATCGTCGTCTATTGATGTTAATAAGATATGATACCAGTTAATTTGACTGCGTCATTTATCATTGGATGAAAGGTTGTGTTGATTATTAATTTGGAAGCGCCTTAGTTTTAGCATATGTACCATATCGTTGTCATTTGATTTGTCAACAAATCTCTTATTTTGTTTTTAAACCAGTGCTGCCAAAGTAAACCATTGCTTCCATCTTATCTGTCGACGCTTTTGTTTAAAATAATTGAACCAATGCTGAATTATCTAGTCAACACACCTAATTTTTTTGACAATCCAACCATCTCAGCCTTTATTTGACATTTTTTACATTTATTATAACTTTAGTTTGTAATATCATTAAACAAACATATCATATATGTTAATTCCTTTATCATGCTTTATCATGCCACTTAGAATGCTATGTGGTTCGAAAGAATGGTGGAGAAAGATTGGGTGCATTATGTGTATCCATAATCTTGGTTTTTGTTTCACATGTAAGCCTCTTTAACATAATCTTGTATTAACAATAGAAGAGGATGAAATTTGAGTGGAAAGTTGTGCCTTGCATGTGTCCTTTTTTACTGAGCCATTATTTCAATTATCTTTCATCTTTGAAATCAACAAAGCCTTTTTTCGTCAACTATTTTATAAATAACATATGGGATTTTATTCCCTTATACTAAAAGTTCTTGAATCCTAAGTTGTTTATGTCTTCAAAGATTATGGGCTTTCCAGATTAAAAAAATAAATTTAAATTTAAATTTAAAATTTAAAATTTAAAAAAATAAAAATAAATAAATTGAAAAAAAAAAAATTGCTACTAACAAGTGTAGGGAAAGTTATCTTGGAGGAAAGAAGAGCTTAATAACTAATTATCAAAATAGTATAAGAGTTAGTTATCGAAACAACGGTAGAAACAACATTGTATATAAACTCTCAAAACATGGAGCTTTTCTAGAAAAAGAAACCTATATTATTTTAGTAATTCAATATGGATATTCTCTAAAATATAATAATGAAACATGTACTTAAACTATAGTATTTCAATGCTTATCCCTTGTTTTGTATAAGGATGCACTTTCACATTTTATTAAAGGATGGTGAATGTATTATTCTATACCACTTTTAGTTCCTTTAAAGTGACTATAAATGTCATTTTAGGTTTTTAATTATGTGTTTCTATGTATAATCAATCAACTAAAAGTAAAATAATTGTAATAGTTAAAATATTTTAATCGTGCTTTGCTCATTGAGGGAATCGTGTATCAACATGTGAGAGATAAATATATAAAGAATCAATGTAAATCCATTTTGATTTGGAATTACATGTATTTATGGTAGTTCAATTAATCCTTGGATTCATTACAACTCTCTAAAACATCTCTTATATTAAGAATTTGTATATTAAAATGAATTTTCTGAATTCCCATTGTTTTTCCTATTTATGTTTTGATATGCTAGAATAACTATAATTTTTTTTCCATATTCAGTTAATTTTTTTTTATTAACTGAAATTACTCATCACATTTTATATCAATTCTCAAATTTTCAATAAAAAGAAAAGACTTACCTCAATTCTCTTTTAAAAAAAAAAATGTTTTAAGTAAGCTTAAGTCATTTTCACTGTAACCATTGACTTTATACTCCATCCACTTTTAAATTAACTTTATACTCCATTTACTAGTCCTTGCTTGCAGCATAGCAAGGACTATTGTGATCAATAAACGCTGACGTACTATCAAATGGTTTTAAACAACTAGTACATTTCATGTTTTAACCAATGCTTAAAAAATAACGGTGCCAAACAAACTTTTATCCAAACTTCCAATTTGTACCCCTTATTGCCAGGGAGTTGGCATGATTTTGATGAAACTTAAGATAATCAGTTTGAAATTTCAAAAATACTTTACTTCAAAAATAATATATATAAAAGTTCCAACACTAGACCTGTGGTGTATTAGAGCCATCCATCCCCCTGCATCTGTCTATGACAGTTTGGATGTTGGTGGCATGTGGTTGTTTGCATGTTGGTTGGCCTACGACTTGTGACAAGCCACTATAATTGTTAATTACGAAGGAAAAGAGTAGTTTCTTGTCGGAGAGGCACCTTCCTACAGAAGAGATCTCATCAATGGTGTTGATCAAGATGATGAAAATTGCAGAGGCTTACCTTTCTATTTGAGTTGGGTTAGCTTACCTTGCTATTTGAGTTGGGTTGGGCTGCATCCTGCAAGTTGGAAGTGGTATAGATTGTGGATAAGCAGGATAGATTGTGGAAGGTAATCATGGCCGAGTTGGATAGATTGTGGAAGCTGGATAACCGTGTTCTAGTTGGGGTGATTCCATTCCAAGGCTAGTGAAAACATTTCCTTAAACAGATTAATTCGAGGTAAGTTCCCCTGCAAGGAGATGATCTCATACTTTGTTGGGTTAGGTGCGAAGTTAGGATAGGTGCATTGGGTTGATTTCATGTTGGTCTATAGAAAATGAATATCTGTAAATCCAATGTGACCCAAATCTTATCCATTTTGGCCGGTTGCTCATCCTATTTCTTCTCTCACTGCTCATGTTCACCTTTAAACCATTTTTGAATGGATAAGCAAATGAATATGAAGAAAACAAAATAGCGTAGCTTCAACAGAAAATTCATTCTTTTCATTGCTATAGATAAAGAAGATTGACTCTCCATTCCTTGGAGTTCGATCCACCCTAGAAGACTAGGTGATATCGAACATCATCTCTCCAAGAAATCAATGGTGCCCTCGTTCACTCACCAACCACTGCATCAATTATTTCCCACCAGTATCCATCAACGATTGGATAGTCTCAGTCGACTACTTGGGCGTAAACTCATTCCAATCATAGCCCCATTAGCTCATCGTGGTCTAAACACTCCATGTATAGCGGAACTTTTTAATACAAGGCACAATTCGTATGATCATGCCCGAAAAGGAACCATACAAGGAAATCTTTCCTCAGGATGCCAGTATGGAACAATCTACCCTAATTATGCAATCAGTCTAACAGATGTCCATCTCAAAGATTGTTGGAAAGTTTTGATAGGAGTGCAAGGTCTATCTATGGTTGATGATAGTGAATATTTGTCTGTAATAGTTCAGACCTCTTTTCAGTTAACAAACATAGTACATCCTAAGCTAAAACAGCCAGTGTTGAAGGATTGTGTTGCAGTAGGAATAGGCAATGCACAGATTGAAGGACTTCATTATGATAAAGAAGCTTTTCCCAGTGACTGGTACATTCAATATAAGTCTCTGACAGCAGATAGTTCAAACAAATTGGTTAAAAGAATGTATCTTTCTAATGATTGTGTTAAAATCATGCCTAAATCATCCACAATACCCAGGCCAATAGCTTTGCCAGAGAAACATGTGTTACCAGTAGAAAAAGAACCAATCCCAGTCAGTGGAAGAAGATCTTTTTATCGTCATATCCCTATACCAGAGGAGCCTAGTTCTTCCACCAGTACACCACCGGCTGCAAATCAGTTGTATATACCAGAAGAAAAGTCGTTTCTTGCTATAAATAAGATGTTTAGAACATATGTAAATACTTTCCTACCAGTAGAAGAATTTCAGTATGAAAATAGGAGATTTGTGAAAGGAGGAAAATGGCCTCCCAAAACAAATTTTTGTACTTCTTCATCCAGCTCTAGATAGCCACCCACCAAAGCTGATTGTGCCCCATTGCTAGAACATAATTCACAATCCGAATGATCTGGACCAGGTATATCGATAGGAAACTATCTAACCACTTGGTGTTCTCATGCCGGAGATGTTCTAGATGATTTAGGCGTACAAGCTAATCTAATAAATGCCAATTTGAAGTTGCTATATGATGAGCAACAGAAAAAGAAGCAAGAAAAGGAAGAAAGGAGAAGAAGGAAACAGAAGAAAAAGGCCAAAGAAACTTCAAAATTTCATATAGATATGTCTGCACCTAACTATTGGGATCTAGAGGAAGAAGAAGAGGAAGCAAAAGAAATAACCTCTGCAGAAGAAGGTACTTCTAAAGACACTGGAAAGTTAACCAGTGAGTCTAAGACGTTCAGAGCAGATAAACCTTTTGAATATAAGAAGGAAGTAATAACCTTAGAAAAAAGCTGCCTCTAAATTCCCATCTTTCATTTCGCCATCTATACGTAATCAGAATAAGGCACATATTTTGAAAGAAGTAAGTAAATATCCTAGAATTGAAGAAGACGTGTATGCAGCAAATACCAGTGGCTATGTTCTAGATTTAGATAATTCTTCAAACCCTGGAGAATCAATCAGAATCTGGATAGGAGCATTATATCAAATGTAGGTTACTACAAAATTGGATAATATATCCATCATGGTCCTAGTAGAAAAAAGAATGACTAGAATAGTCTATGATTGGTGGATGGGACCATCTGAAGAAGAAAGAAGAGCCGTCATGGAAGCTGGTTTGTCTACCTTAGAACTGTTATTGAAAACACAGTTCGTGCGAGAACTAGTAGATGAGAAAAAGCAAATTATAACTGATCTTAGCAGAATGGAATTAAAAGATCTAAAATATCTTGATCAATTTAGCAAAGATTTCATGGCTAAGGTATTTAAAGCTAATCTCTCTAATGATGTGGCTCAGAAAATTTCATTTATGCCAAAATTACCAGGCAATCTAGGAGACCTCGTAATGAAAGATATAGATGTACAAAGCAAAAGACTATATCAGATTTATTGGGTTGATCCTCTATTCAGAGTTACAGAAAAAGTCAAATATTTATGTTGGTAGAAAAAAACGCACGACATCACACCAAGTTCAGATGTCTGTAAAATAATGCTACCATGGACACCTTTCATAAAGAAGAAGAAAACAAAAAGGTATGGTAGATTCAAACCCAAGAGAGTCTCTAATCCAAGAAAGCCTTTCAGAAAATATAAATTTTTGAAGAAAAGAACAAAACCAAGAAACAACAACTGTTGTTTCATCTGTAAAAAAGAAGGACATTTTGCAAGGAAGTGTCCCCAGAACTCATCCAGTCAATTAAAAGCATATATAGATATAGAAGAATTTCAGGATTATTGGTCAGTTGTAGATTCAGATGATGATGTTTCAGATGTATATATTTTAACTGAAATATCAGATGTAGACGCTGAAGAAGAAGAAAATGTACAGAAAATGAATTTTTGTCTGTCATGTTCTGATGATGATTTTTCAGAAGAAAATCATTATAGTGAAGAAGAAAATGACACGGATTATGAAGTCACCAGTGAGACATCAGATGACTCAGATGATGAATCTGCAAGCGCAACTCCTTTATCAGTCAAACAAGGTAAACAACCTGTGTCACAGATGCCAGAAATAAATGCTTTTTGTCCATTTGAAAAGAAAAAATTATTTCAACAAGTCTTCCACAACCAGAGGTTAAAAGAACAGAATAAAATGTATTGTTGAAAAATATTATCAAAACTAATAGCCTAATCTATATCCCGGTCCAAGTTCAAGTTAGAAATGAATGGATTTCTGTAGATGCTTTTGTTGATACTGGAGGATCAAATAATTTGGCTAGACCATCTTTATTCAAATCTCTGTGGAAACCACTAAAAAATATTTTGGTTTCAGAACCCATAGGAGGATCTGTCAGTCTAACACATTATGTAGACAATATTTCTTTAAAAGTTGGAGGGAGTATTGTTAAGATTTCTGCAATCCAGCATTTTGATCCCTCAGCTAGTCTTATGTTGGGAATGCCATTTTTAAACTTTGTGCTTCCAGTTACGATCAACGAAGATAAGATGGTTATTAATTTGAAAAAGAAAGCTATTTCTGTTCCTAAATTGTTTATTGCAAACTCAGAAGCTAGGTATGAGAATAGCCAGAAAAGAGTAGAAGCCAGAAAGCCAAAAAAGGATTCTGATGATTGGTAGGAAGTGCTACAATTCTATTAAAAGAGAGCAGAATAAAAAACAAAACAATTGGCATGCATTGATCCCAACTGGTCTACAGAACAAGGTGATATCCATCAAAGACTTCTGAAGAGTTGCTCTGAAAACCCACAGCAGTTTTGGGAAATAGAGAGCCTGATGCAAGAAATCATAACCTTGCATGATAATGGAGTCAAAGGTAAGATGATTCCTTGTACCCCATCCGATGAGCAGGAGATAAAGAATTAGATAAAAGAACTGCTACAAATGCAGCTCATTGAGCCGAGTGAATCTCACTATTCTTGCTCAGCCTTTCTTGTGAGGAATCACTCTGAGATAGTAAGGGGAAACCCAAGGACGGTGATAAATTACAAACCCCTCAATGCCATTACTCAGAGCTTTAATTATCCATTGCCAAGACCTGAGACAATCATGCAGAAAATTCAGCACAGCAAGGTGTTTAGTAAGTTTGATATGAATTCAGGGTATTATCAGATTGAGATCCAACCCGAAGACCGGCATAAAACCGCTTTCATTTGTCCAGTCGGATTTTACCAGTGGAAGGTTGTACCTTTTGGTTTGAAAAACGCCCCAACATTCTTCCAGCGAAGAATGGATTATATTTTTGCTAAATATGAGGTCATTGTAACATACATAGATGATATTCTTATTCACAGTCCAGATGTACATACTCATCTAGAGAATTTAGAAATTTTCTTGAAAGAAGTTTAGCATCATGGAATAGTTATGTCAGAAAGAAAAATGCCTTTATTTCAAGATAATGTTGATTTTCTGGGAATTAATGTTGTCAATGGTGCAATCCAAATGCAACCTCATGTTTTAACGAAATTGACACAATTTCTTGATGAATTGAAGGACACCAAGACAATTCAAAGATTTTTGGGAGTTTTGAATTATCTTCACAAGTATGTTCCAAATTTGACAGAGAAGACAACACTGATCAGAAGACATCTCAAACAGGGATGGTCTCAGGAAGCGACATAAGTTGTTAAATGATTAAAAGAAGAATGTCAACACCTGCCAAAGCTTCAGCCACCAGGTGATGGTTTACTAATTCTTCAGGCTGACGCTTCTTTAGAATTTTGGGCAGCTATTCTATTAGAACAAAGAAAAAACAATGAAGGTGAAACCAAAGAAAACCTTTGTGCATATGCTTCTGGTGAGTTCACTCCAAGCCAGAAGAATTACTTCATAGCCGAAAAGGAAACATTGGCTATATTCAACGGGATACAACGATTTGAGGTATATTTCACTCCTGTAAAGTTTTTAATCAGAACAGATTCCAAAAATTTCAAATATTTTCTATCTGCCAAAATTTCAAGATAAATTGCTAAAGGAAGAATCCTAGCTTGGCAGATCTGGTTCCAACAATTTGAATTTGAAGTTGAGTGGATCCCAGGAAATTCTAATTTTTTGACAGACTCAATAACCAGAGACATGAATAAGGCATTCATAACTTGTACAGGTTCATGTTTCGATATTCCAGGCAAAAGTTCAAAGGATGATAATTTTGCTACGTTTGTAAATAGATTAAAATTTTTTGAAATTCATGCAATTCATCTTGCTGAAGAAATAAAAAAGGTGGTAGGAATGAGGTTGAGAAGAAATACTTGGATAAGAAAATGCCAAGCATGGCAGTCCAAGAATATAGGTGTCTCTCTGGGCCTAGATTACACATTGGTAAAATTATTTCCGTTGCCAAATATGAAGGTGAAACTCTTTTTCAGGAGTTTATCTGATTTATGATCTAGTGTATACACTGATGAAATGATCTGGACACTCAAGGTTCTAAATTATTATCAGATCATTGGAGGAATTGATTTTGCTCTAAGTATTTTTACAGGTGCAAAATTGATGGATCTTGAAGAAATTCCTATCAAATTCGAGTTGGAAAAATTTATTGTCTTTAAAGATTCCTGATATCTTTGAAGAATTGGAAGCCTCTTTCTTAGAGCGATATGATGAAAATTATGCAACCAGCGACACTTTCCCTCAGCATGAAATATTTGAAGGATTTGTTGATTGGGAAATCAGAGGAGGATTACGCAGAAAAAAGCTAACGACCAGAGTATCCCAGTGCATTCAAAGGACATTGCAGTATCTCTTTCTCATATCCTTGGGATTTTCACAATTTAAGATTAAGAGAAAGCATTGATCCTAATCCTTTCGCACAGGTATTCAGCCATGAAAGAATCAGAGAGATAGAAACAAGCAACAATCAAGAGATGATCAAGCAGCATGCTGATTGGTTTCATGAATTCCGCAACTTAAAGTTGATAGAAAAACTCCAGATTCTAAATAAAATGAATGACTTACAAGGAGAACCTAAAGCTTTAAAATTTGTGATTAATAAAAAAGCTTTAGTTACCATAATCACAAGATCTCCTCATTGGAATAATAATGTCATTCATATCATTAGTCTTATGATCTCAAAGAGAATCCGCACTTCAATAATTTTTGAGCAAGGATGGCAGCATAAAGACTTTATGAGTGATAATTGCAGATCGTGGATTCAACATGCCATAGAAGGGTCCACAAACATGTTTCAGATATTTAAGTGGGAATTATTGGACGGTATCGAGCTGGCAGTTCAGAGATCTCCAAAGAAAAATGTCTATAAAGATTCTTTTCTAGACATAGAGATAAGTGCTTTACCATTTCTTAACAAGTAGGAAAAACAGGAAGCAATGTACACGCCTCAGCAACCGAGCCTCCACAAGATAAAGACGAATACGGAAAAGGGAGAATCTTCAAATGAAGCATCTCGAAGGACAATAATGTTAGATACAGATGCCAAAGGAAAAGACGAGTTGACAGATGCCCAGGACCCAGAAGCAGATATAGACGAAGAATATAATCGGCTGATAGACTGCCACTATCAAAGGATACTCGATGAGTACGAGCCATCCCCAGTGTTATCTCAAAATCAAGCACTGGAAGGCTGCAGACCAGGCTAACTTCAAGTAACTATTTCAAACCAGACTT
>APFE031032319.1:198471-233433 GCA_000404065.3 Pinus taeda | reverse complement strand
GTAAACAACAGCACTATCTTTTCATAGAAATCAGGGCACTTAACATCTAAATGTTCAAACATAACTCACATGAAACCACAGTTTGCAAAGGCATACAGGAAGTCAAAGCATGATCAATGAGTTCTGAGTGATTATGCATTTGTAAAACTGTAAAAGAACATTAAAGAAATATGCCATCACACATTTGAACAAGAAGATCCATTATGAATCCTGAGAAGGAAAGCAGTCATTTGTATTACTGAACTTCTGTTTATACATAAGCCAAAACAATCCTCTGTTTTTATAAAAATATCCAACCCTAGTTACATCCCTGTTTTAGCTATTTATAGAATTCTTATTTCTACCTAATTCGAGTTTCCTCCTCCAGCATGAGGGGAATTTAATAACTCGATCCTTATCTCTAATGACACCTATCAGCTATGTAACTAATCATTAAATACAACAAAGTGCTTAACTAGAGTTTAAAGAGTCCTAATTTAACTATAACTCTAACTCTATCTTCCTCGTAGCATGATTCCTTCTTGATTCTTAACACCTGGTCTCTTTTCAGTTGGGCTGAGATGGCTGAGATGAGTATTCAATATTCCATGCTGGCCTAGGATGCTGAATGCTTTAATGGTTCAGTGATGCTAGGAGAAATACCCTGTTTTTCGGTTCCAGTCTTCCACCACCTATTTGAATATGTAGTAGCATGTCTTTAGCTCGTTAATAGCCCAAGAATATAGAGCATTACCATGTTCCTGATGTGCTAGAGGCTTCATTGATGGACAGGTGTGCAAGCCAAAACTCCTCGTATGCAGCTCCTTCCAAACCCTAATGATCGATAATAAAGTGACTTTATAATCCAAAACTTTAAACTTAGGTCAAAACATTTCACCTTTGTTAAAGGTACACCTATCATAATTTGAATGGCCTGGTAGCTTCCTTTGATCTCTTACATGTCACTTAGGTGTTCCCTTTGAAAATTTCTGATTATCTTATCGAACTGTTTGCCTGTATTAAAAACAGCACCTACAGTAGTTTCGCAGTTTCGTAGCGCACTACGAAACTGCGAAACTGTTTAAACAGTTTATCTTTTCCCTGAGATTTTTACTGCTCTGCCACTTGATTGCAAAAACTCCTTTTGACCTTGGATATATGTAGCAAGGATCTACATGCCTTCAGAACAACATAAATAAGCAAAATTTAACAAAATTTGAGCAAAACTTTATTAGGAACAACAACCTTATTTAGCAGCTAGCTGTGCTTTCAAGTCTTTAACCTTCTCTCTCATAGCTTTGTTCTCAGCTCTTAGATGCAGGTTTATCTTTCTGAGGAGTTTGGCCTCCTTAATTGCAGGTACTGTCCATGTATAGACATTAGCTATTGAATCCACCTGATTTATTAGGTTTTCACTTCCTTTCAAAACAGATTTACGATAATTTTCATACCTGACAGCAGACTCCCTTGCAGCATTCCTCACCTTAGCAATTTCATGTTTGGCTGCTTCTAGCTGATTCTTTATAGCTATAATATTTCCCCCTTGATATATAATGACTATTCTATTGGTGTCTTTTTGCTTAATTCTTTCTGCCTCCTCTGTTCTAGACAATTTCTCTGGTTACTCTGTCCTGGGCTGAGCCTCCTTTACTTGCTTCCTTGTAATAGGTCTCCTTGGCTTGAATATGAATTCATCACCTGGTTCATCAAACTTTAGCCTCTTTGAGGCTTTAGACTTCTTGGCACTTTCTGGTGATGACTGTGTCAAATCAATATGCACTGGTTCAATTTGCTCAAACTCAATGGCCTCTAATAGATCATTCAGGCTTCCCTTAGATGCTGGGCTTTCTTCAACATCTATGGCCTTTCCCTTTTCTTTACTTATTTGGCTTCTTGTCCTCACTCTGGAAATTGCCTCAGCTCTGCTTGTTTCAGCTACATTCTTCTTATCCTAAGTCTTTCCTTTTGTAGCTTGTTGAGGTTGTTCTTTGATGATCAGTGGTTTCACTAGTTTTTGAGGCTGTGACTTGGTTTGCTTTTTAGCTCTGGCCTCCTTTTGAAGCTCAGCTATTGTGAGTTCTTTGACTGGTTTCTCTCTGACTGGCTGTGGATTGCTCTCTGACTGGCTATGGAGTAAGCCCTGTTTTAATTTGGAAACCGGCCATGAAGATGAATGAATTCCAGTCTCTACCTATCTTCTGAAGGCCATCTAAAACCAACAATTTAATCAAACCATGGTGAAATAATGAAGTCTCGCAATCCTCTTTTCTCAATTTCACTTTATCACACATTTTACTTAGACTGCGAAATAAGTAGAAAGGAATATCAATGGAAGCCTTCCCCGTAAAATGTAACAGCAACTTGAAATGATAAGAGTAGACCTTATTATATCTGCCTTCACATGTTAAGTATTTCTGAATGCAGGTAAGAAGAAGGGCATAATGCTCCTTAACATAGTTCCTAGGCACTGCTCTGGTTAGGTCTTCATTCACATATGCCTCTTTTGAGAACTCTTTTCATGGATTCATATCAAATTTAAAGTTCTTAAACCATTCTTTCTGCCCTCTAGGAATCTCTGTTACTGCAGCTATAGCCTCCGGAGACACTTGAACTTCCAACATAGCTATTCTTGAATTTAAACCGGTGAAATTCAAAGCAAACTCTTTGGTTACCTGAGCATGCCCACCTTGCAGTTTCTTACAGAAATTCCAGCATCCAGCATCTTTGAAAGCTTTCTTCATGCCTTCGTCCCTCAATGCTATGTCTAAACCTTCAGGTTTGGTCCTCTGGCATTTTCCAGATCTATGTTCTTTCCTTTTCATCTTGCTTTTTGAAGTTTTTACGCCCACAATGACCAACAGCTTCAGTTGAAATAGCGGTTCAGTTCTTCTTGACTCGGCCTCGCTTGTAACCAGACTCGCTTGAAAACAGCCTCGCTTGAAAATTCAAATACATCATCCAACCAGCTTGCCACTTATGTAACACTTATGATCATCATAACGATCCATGCACGGTAAAATCCGTTGAAATGATATTTCTGTGCATTCTAACAAATCTGTGGGTGGAGTGACGACTAATGAGCGTTTAGACATGCGTACAGGAGGTACACATACTGACATGAGAAGACAGAATCAGTGACTCATCAACAGAATTAACACTTTAGGTAATATTCGCTGCGAAACGCACGAATCCGCAATTTCGCAGCGCGGTTAGTTTAAATTTCTAATCATGCGCTACGAAACGGCTTGATGATACCGCGCTGCGAAATGACTGAACAGTGATTACGCCGTGAAATTGACCAATAGGAGGTTACGCTGCGAAATCACGAAAAGACTCGGTGGATAGAATAAGACAATACATGGCTTATAACACAATGATGATGGAGGAAAACCAATAGGATTAGAGCATAATTCGAAACAAACACCTTTGAAACTCCCAATCCTAAGTATGAAATATGAAACGAAAACCATTTGACACAGACCTTTGACATTTAACTAGGACAAAGGACTATATACATAAAATTTTAATTCTAAGTGATAACAGAGGGGAAGATCTCTACCTCATAGATTTTGTCTCAGGTCACATTCCCAACTCCAAATCTAGTCCCGAATTTCTTGCGAATTCGCTTTCATGTAGGCGTCCAGTAGTTTCTTGACCTGTTCACCTATTGATTTTCTTCCTTTTTGCTGGCCTGTGCTGCTTGTTCCAGCTTCCTACTTGACATTTCTTTTGCTTCACCTAGGTGCCATGTTTTTGCTGGCCAGATTACTTATGCTTTGATCCTTCAGGTAGACTTGTTGGGTTGCATTTGTCCCCTCACTATGAGTTATAGCTATCATAGTTTGAACACAATGGTCAATTTTAACCATTGGGATAGTGTGATTTGAGGTGATAGCACTACCACCCCTCTTCGTAGGTCCTCTCAAGTTATGGTTGACACTTGAATACATATCGAGAGACTCACTAGAGCTTTCCAATCCCAAGTTTTCTTTTTTGAGGGTTACGCTAGGATAGTTAGCATATTTTTTCTAGGTCGTGCAGACCATCTTGCATTCCAAGCCCCTTCCATCTCTCCTAGATTTTCCTATCCCCCTTCCCATTTTGAGTTTTCCTGGTTCAGGGTCCCCCTCCCAATTTTTTCCCAAATCTCTGGTTCCTAAGGAAGGCACCTGCTTCCTCTCTTAGGTGTTCCAGGTTTTCCTTACCAAAGGCATAGTCTCAAGGTTTAGCATTCTAGGGGCTTCCCATCTATTGTAGGGGTCAAGGAATGATGAGTTCTTCTTTTCTTATGAGCCCTTCTCCTTACTGTTATAATCACCCTTCCCAGCCATGGATTCTCAGGGTTCTCCCCTGACCCAGATTATCTTAACTTTCTAACTGAATCTGGGGTGATGTAGTTTATCCCTCAAAAGCTTTTTTCCAAGTGAGGGGGAGGAGTTTTAACATGCCCGTCAGTCTAGAACTGATGTTCTATCTTCTGCAGTTGTCTTTGGCTATAGAAGCGTTCTCAATCACCACCTTCCTTCTTCCACATCCACATGCAACATGCATGGAGTCCCTCATACTTTTTTCTTTTAACATTCCTCTGTCTTAATATTGCCTCCATCTGTCTCCATTTCTGACGATCTATGGCACACTTTCCAACCCTCTTTCCTGGGATTCTGCCCAAATGTCTTGTCCTTCATGCTTCATTAATGTTTATATTCTCCCAGTTGCTCTTGCCATCCATTTGCTGACTCCACATTGCCATCTGACTCTCCTCCACTACCCCTTCTCAGTCCTGCTGTCTTGTGCCCACCTCCTTCCATTTCTGCCCCCATGGTTCTCAGGTCTGTCCTTTCTCTTTCCTCTTCCGTCATCCATGTCCTCTCGATCCTTTCTTCCATCCTGTGTTGTTCCATGGATGATCTATGCTGATCTTCCTACACCTGCCAGCATCTTTCTGCCCTCCTATCTACGTCATCCGAATTCTCTTGCTATCTCTGATCTGCCTTGACTGCCTGTTTCATATTATTCATTTCCTCATTCTGGATGAGCTCTGCTTCTCTCGCATCTAACTGGTTCTCTCTATTTCGGCATCCCCAGTTCACGAGGAGATCTGTCGGGGCATTTCCTTTCCTTTTCATGTGGGACGAGATAGTATATTCTAGCCTTTGAAGTTGCTTTTCAACTTCTATGATTACCCACACCGTCCACCAACTTTTGCTTAGTTTTTCCACGGTTATTCCTTGTTGTAATTGTTTTATGGTGTCTATGACCAGTTTAGAATCCCCTTCTATCTATAATATTTGGTGCCCTTCTCGTATCGCTATCTCCAATCCCCTGTTTAGTGCATGATATTATGCTTCATTGTATGTGGCAATGCCGCAGTCCATTGCATATACCCTTATGATATTTCCTTCTTTGTCTCTAAATATCCCTCATATTCCTGTCTCCCCTGGGTTGCCTTTGGCTACCCCATCAAAGTTGAGTTTTATGAATCCTTGGGGGGGTGGGGTTCCTATAACTTTCTTCCACTCTTGCCTATTCTGCATCTTGTATCTTCCTTGTGTTGCTTGTATTTTTTAATTTAATTTCCAATTGGTTCATGATGTTGGTTTCCATACCTTCCATCTTCCAGTCTTCCTCTATGCAGTTTCCGAGAATTATTGTTTCCCTTATATTCGCCATAATTTGGTTCCAGATTTCCCCTGTGTCATTTTTATTTGTTCTAAATATTACCGTATTTTGGGCTTTCCAGAGGTTCCACAAGAAGAATCTGATTGACAGGTTCCAAGCATGGTTGAGAATTACGTTGCGATACAGTTTGCTACTCCATAGTTTGATTGTCGTTTTAATGCTTTCTAGCTTTCTTTCTGTAATCCCAAAGATTTTTTGTTGATTTTGCCACAGAATATTACTTACATTACAGGAGTTGGTGACATGCTCCATGGTTTCTTCTTGTCATTGGCAAAGCACACAACATGAGGGCCCATGCGTCCCTTTCCATCTTAGTTGATCCAAAGTTAGAGCTCTCCCATGTAGCATTGTCCAAGTAAAAAACACCACTTTTGGCTAGGTTTTTAGTTGCTAGATTCTTTTCCATTTTTTTGTGTCTGCATTTCCAACTCCTCCTGTTTTCATATGGTAGCCTTCTGATATTATGAACATGCCTTTAATGTGTTTGCCCCATCTTTTTATGTCTAGTCCTTCTTTGGTAGCTATTTTCCTAGTTTCCAGTTCTTTGTGATAGGTAGTCCATTGATCAGTTTCTGAGGCTTCAAGCCAATCATTCATCATCTTCCATTGTCTCCAATAACTGTTTTGGTCCCCTACCCAATAGTTCCTTATTGTGTCCTCCACTATTTGGGTTGTGTATTGTTGTATTTCGTGTAGCTAGGGTTCTTGATTCAGGGTACCTCTTTATTGCCACCCTTCCTGCAAAAAATTTGCTTTTTTTCCCTCTCAAATTTCACAGAAGCTATTGTCTCTTATCAGGGCTCTGTTCATGTTAGCTAGGTTCCAAATTGATGAGCCTTTCGTTTTTGTCAAGGTTCGGATTTTACCCTCCAGTGTCCGTGCCACTTCATATTTTTGTTCCCACAATAGTTTCCAGAGGTTATTCCCTCCTTGAATCCATCTGCACCATACTTTTTCCCCCATGACTTGGTTTAAAATATTAGGGTCTCTAAGTCCCAGACCTCCCTCTGATACTGACTTGCTTAACCATGTCCATGAAATAAATGCCCATTTTTTTGTTTTGTTTCCCCTTCCCATAGAAATTTTTTAAAGATTTGCACCATTTTATGATATATGGTCTTCAGGATTGCTTGACTTGCCATCTGGTAGATCGGCATAGCTTGGAGGACTGATTTCAGGAATATGAGATGGCTCGATATATTCAGCATTCTAAACGTCCAATTGTCCATTCTTTTTTGAATTTTCCTTATCATACCTTGCCAGTTCACTACTCTATATTATTGATCAGTTAGCTATACTCCTAAGTATTTTGTTGGGAACTGCCCAATTTGGAACCCCACTATTCTTGCCAGAAAGGCTTGGCTCACTCTTGGTGTGTTGAAAAAGAAGATTTTAATTTTCTTTTTATTCACCTCTGTTCTTGAAGCTTTGGTGAATTCTGTTAGGATCTCCCCTAGCTTTTATGCTTCCTTTAGGTTTGCCTGGTTGTACATCATCACATCATCCACAAATTGTTGATGTGTGATAGTTAAGTCTTCCCCCCATAATCTAAGTCCTTTGAATTCTCCTCTGCTTACTTTGGCGTTGATTAAGTGACCTAAATCATCCGCTCCTAGGATGAATAGGAATAGTGAGAAAGGGTCTCCTTGTCATAGGCCACGGGTAGGCTTGAAGGTATCAGTAGGGATCCCATTTAGCAGGATTGACATACTAGGTGTGGATATCATGGACATTATCCATGCAATCCATCTATCATCAAATCAATAGGTTTGAAGGATTTCTTGTAGATATTGCCAACTAAGTCTATCATATGCCTTCGCTAAGTCAAGTTTGATCATCATTCCTTTATTTCCAGTTTTATTTAGGGAATGGATCACCTCTTGCACAACTACAATCCAATCCACTATCTGTCTGCCTTTCATAAACCCTGTTTATTCTTTTTCTATCAAATCTGGAAGCAGGGGTTGTAATCTTTTTACCATTATAGTGGCCATGATTTTATAGATTACATTGCATAGCACTATAGGTATGGAGCTATGGGGTTCTTCAGCTTGATCTACTTTTGGTATTAAGGCCAGGAAGGTAGCATTCCATGCTAGGTGCATTCGTTTGTGGCTTCTTGATTCTTCTATTGCATTAACAATATCTTTTCTCATGAACCACCATGTTGCTTGAAACAACTCCATTGTAAAACCATCCAGGCCAAGGGCTTTGTTTTTCGCCATTGTCTTATTACTTCCTTAACCTCCTTTTCCATAATCACCCATAGAAGCGCAAGGTTTTGGTCCTTGATTACTTTTTTTGGAATGAATTGTTTTATGTTTGCTATCTCCTCATTTCTGTTGCTTTTTGGTTCTATCAATATGCCCTTGAAATATTGGGTTAGGAGATTTTCCATTTCCTCTTTGTATATTACTCTATTACCTTGTTTATTTTTTAGGGAGAAAATTCAATTTTGCTGCCTATGTTGTAACATTGCTCGATGGAAGAATTTTGTATTCCATTCTCCCTCTTTTAACCACTAAACTCTTGACTTTTGGCGCCACGTAATTTCCTCCTAATTTCTCCTTTCCTCCAGTCTGATTAGCACTTCCCCTTCTTCCTTCGCTCTCTGCTCAGTTCTTCCTTCTTCTATGATTTTTTTTTGTATCCTTTGCATTGCTATTTGGAGTTGTTCTTTGTCTTTATGGATGTTGCCAAATTCCTCTTTGTCCCATGTCTTAATTTCACTTTTCAGCTCCTTGAGTCTCAATTGGAGTGTGTGCATCTTATTCTTGCCTTGTATTACTCCTTCACTTTTCTGCCACCAGGTTTTGAGCTTGTCAACTAGAGTTGGGTCTTTTAGACAAAAGGCTTCAAACCTGAAAGGTTTGTGTTGGTTTTGATTGTTCATGGCAATTTCAAGCTTTATTAGCCAGTGATCCGATCCTTGGCAAGGTAAGATCGTTTCTTCATAGAATATATCTTTCCCTAGGAAGTGTTCTATGGCTAAGAACCTGTCCAATCTAGAGGCTATATGTCTACTACCTTCTCTTCTATTATTCCAAGTATATTTTCCATTGATAGTATTGATATCAATCAATTGGAGGGTTGTCTAGGTTTCCCTGAATCTCTCCATATCTGCATCCTCCCGTTGCAGTCCTCCTTTCTTTTCTGTTGTGGTTGTTATCATATTAAAATCTCCTTCTATCACCCGGAGTTTTTCTATGTGTAGGTTGCCCATTCGACACAACTGTATTAGAAAGGCCTCTCTCTCAAGTGGTATACAAGGCCCATAGACCGCTGATACCAAGAAACACTCTTTATGTCCTACCATTCTAAATCTTCCTGATAGAATCCTTTGCGTTCCTATACATAGGTCAGCCATTACTTCTACTACGTTCCATAGTATTGTTATTCCCCTTACACTCCCTTTTGCATCTATTGTCATATTTTCATAATAGGGCTTAATTTTCTGTAGAATTTCCTCCATTTTTTCTCTCGTTATTTTTGTTTCTTGCAACAGCATGATCTGAGGTTTTTCTTTCTAATCCTCTCAGCCGAGTATCTTTGTTTACCCTTGTTGTTAATCCCTCTTATATTCTAGGATGTAATAATCATTGAGACGGTTGGGTTGTCTAGTGGAAGACCGTTGAGAGCAGTACAACTCTTCCTGTGTTAACTAACATTTCCCCCATTATTTGAATGGATTCTTGTAGGTTCTTCCTTCCTCCTTTTCCCCCCTTTCCCTTTTTGTGGATGCTCCTAGTTATTATCTTGTATTCCAAGTTGTTCATTCATCCCTATTTTTCCACTTTCTTTCTTTTCTTTATATTTTTGGAAGATGTCTTTGTATAGTTTTTTATCTTCCTCTCACATAAACCATTCATCTAGATTCTTCCACTTATCTAGTAAATTTTTTAGAATTTCCTCTTCTGCTGTTGCGTCAACCTCTTTATTTATGTCTACTTCCATGACTTCATACTCTTGGTGTATTTCCTTTTCTTGGGTCCCTTGTTCTTCTGGCTCTTCTTGATCTTTCTGCTTATTATTATAAGTATCCTTTTCTTGCCCCCTACCTTCATGATATGTCCCTTCTTGGTAGTCTATCTTTCAGGTTTGTTCCTCCCCTTCTTTTGTTTGTAATGCTTCATACCTATTCGTCTCTTGACTTGTAGTTCACTGGTCTTTCCTACCTTTCTGCTGGGGTTCTTTAGTGGGTCATTTCTTGTGTTTTACTTCTTGAAACCCCTCATCGTATTCATTAGTTTTCCTCTATTATTTAGTCTTTATTTCTTCTTCCTCTTCATTTAGAGGGAATTCCTTAGAAAGGTGCCCATATTCATGGCATTTTCTACATCTAAATGGTATGTGTTCATAGTCCAGAGCCTGCTGCCAGACCTCCTCATGATACTCGAGTTCGACAGTACCTGGTATAGGGTTTGCAATGTTCATATATACACATATTCTTGCATACGAGGTGTATGTCCCTCTTTTTTTTATTCCGCTATCTTTACGAAACTACCTATGGTGTTCCCTATTCCTTCAAGAATCTCTGGGTCCCAGAAATCCATAGGTAGTCCAAACAGTCTAACCCATAACAGTGCTGCTAGGAATTTTTCTTTGTCCGAGTTATAGCATTCCTCCCAATACCTCATAAATAATCTTGCATTATTATGGAAATATGGTCCGTTTTCAAACACTTTCTCTTTATCTTGTAGGTTTGAGAATATTACCATGAAAAAACCACGTGCTCCCAGCTTCAGTTCAATGTGGCCACGTGGCTACCATTTCTGTTGGATCCATCTTGTCAGTTCCTTTTCTGAGGGCTGGACTCCGATGAACTTGCAAATCAATACATGATCTTTCATGTAACTTTTGCACCTTTCCAGTTTGTTCGTCAGAATGACAAACCTGAGTTTCTCCACTGCGCAGGGTAGACATCTTCCTTTGCTTCCTGCTTGCCAACATGCACCCAGAACTGGTCCCGGTGGTCTTTGAGTAGCCTCCTCATTACTGTTACTGGTTCCTTCTCCCACTGTCGCATCCCTGTAGGAGGGGATCTCTCCCCTCCTAGTCTCCTCGGTCATTTTTGAAACATATGTCCACTTCTGATCATCTATGCAGTAGTTTTTTAAGATGTTCTGCGCCACCTACCTCATGGCCGTAGGGTCATTAGGGTTGCAGAGCTCCAAGAATCTCTCATCATTTTTCATTACACACAATGTTGATTAATTTTGATAGTACCCATAACATCACAAATTTCAAACTAGAAAAACGTCTCAATTAATTTATATTTATACCACAAGAGTTTCAAGTAACAATTACATATGGAAGTACAATAAATTGTTTAGGAAAGTACCATAGTATTCCTCTCAATATTGGAGATTGTTAATTCAATAGTCCCATGATTGTAATTAAAATGGGTGGAGATAATGTTGCATTAGTGGTAGAACGGTTGCAATCATTGGAAATAGTGGCATGTACTTTTCATGAACTTTTAATAAATGTTTCCTTAGGAGGAAAGGAAATTGAGCCTAGAGGTATTCAATGGAAACATTATAAAGTGATAAGCTCTAACATTGTGATAAAATCACTCAAAAATACTCACCGTGGTGTATTTGTATAATTGTTCTTACTCGATGTTCAAACATATATATCATCTACTATAGTGAATCTCTAAAATGTTATGAATAATTATTCCAATATATTTGGAGAGATTTGGCATAAGGGTATTCTACTTATTCAATATCATGATCACATTATTCATTTGCAAATAATAAATATACTAACTAACATTAGGCCTTATAGGTACCAATATGCATGAAAGAATGGGATTAATCCTATGATTCATGAAATATTAGAGGAAGAATCATTAAACCTAGACAAAGTGTTTTCTATTAACTAGTGAATGGTCACAAAAAAGATGGTTCATGGCATATATGTTTAGATTATATACAGATAAATAAATTGACCCTTACATATAAGTTCCTAATCCTATCATTTATGAATTGTTAGATTAATCACAAAGAACAATTTGTTTTACCAATTTCTATCTTCATGATGGATATCATCAAATCATAATGAGGAAAAATGGAATTCGCAAGATATATTTTAAAACACATGAAGGACATCATAAGTTTTTGTTAATGCCATTTTTCCTTAATGCACCTTCAACATTTCAAATCTTGATGAATTATATTTTTAAACCCTTAGAAAAAAATTGGTTAGTATTTTTTTGGTGATATACTAATATATATAAATATTTGGAGGAGTGTGTACAACATGTTTACATGGTCTTCAAATCCTTCCAATTGTTCCTTTGGGGTTAAACAAGTGGGATATTTGCATCATATTATATATCATGAAGGTGTCAAACTGGACCTTAAAAAAATTAAAGCTATGGAATGGCCAATTTCCAAAACTTTAAATAATATTATAGTATTCTTAGGACTAATAGGCTATTACCATAAAATCATCAAGAATTATGGTCAAATAGAAACACCTATAACAACATAATTGAAAATAAAGTATTTTCTTAGACTCAATAACCAACCAAAGATTTTGAAAAACTTAAGTAGGCTATATGTAAAACTCTAGTCATGGTTATGTCTAAGTGTAAAAAACCAATTGCTATGAAGTGTGATGCATTTAGAAATAGCATTTGTGTTTTTAATTCAAAAATGAAGGCCCCATCTCTGAAATTATCCAATTGAAAGGAAATAACTTACTTAGACTCATTTGTGAAAAAAAAATGTTGGTTATATTACGTATACTTAAGAAGTGTCATCCTTACCTGATAGGAAGAAACTTCAAGGTAAAAATAGTGCATGATAATTTAAAATATTTCTTGAAACAATGATTATGTTCAAAAGAGAAACAAAAATTAGTTAAAAGGATGTTAAGTTATGACTTTGAAATTATCTGGACAAAAAAAAACAATATCATGCTAGACGCACTTTCAAGTTTTTCCTTTTTATTATCTTATTCAATACACTAGAAGAAATTTGTTCCCAATAGATTCTATCTCTCCATTTATTTAAGCCTTGAACATCTTCTTTGTGACTATAAGGTCCTTATCCATCTTCCATGTCATGTCCTTAATGGTGCTCTTCAATTCCAATCCTTGCTTGTTCTTGTTGTAGCATTTATTCCATAAGAAGTGTACATACAAGTAAAAAACATTATATACGCTTCATTTTCACATCTACAACAATTTATTTCAAATCGAACTAGAAAATATCCACATTGTCAAATTGTTTTTTCAAATAAATCCCATGTGTCTTTTCCCTTCCAATATAAGAAGAACTATAAATTTATTATCCAAAATACAAACCTTCATAAATATTCCCCTTAAATTTAGATTTATGAATATTATATCCATGCTCCAACATAAGCTCATAGCTAAAAGTTAAAGCTCTCAAAAATCACCATTGTTGTCCATTTTATGCACTTTGCTCACTATAACAATCAAGGTTAGAGACCAAATCATAACATCTATAGAAGTATAGTGAGAAGCAAGAAAGTTTATGTATCAAGAAAAAATAAAAATTATTATTATTGGGAGTAATTGGTAGCCATCATATTAGCAACCTAATTATTTAATCTCTTTATGCATCAATCTTGAATTTAAACTTTTCCCTCTTTACACTTTTTGTAGACTTAGATTGTTTGCAAAAATTGTTATCTAACAATTAGAGCAAAACCAAAAAAACTTCAATAAGACAAAGTTGTTTGGATTATTGAGGATATTAAATGTTGACTAAGAAAAGTTTTCCTTATTTGAGATTTGTGGTCCTTTTTACTCCCTTGAAAATTTCATATATCACCAAAAAGTCTCCTAGAATATTGGATTCAGAATTGTACTAAGAGGGGGGTGAATTAGTATAAAATAGTTTTTACTTATTTCAAAATCCAAGAACCATAAACATAAATCATATGAGAAGAAAATGAAACATAGCATATATTTGGTAACCCTTTCATGATAAAACCAAAAAAAAAAAACTTTAAATGATAGTTCTTTGTTGGCACCAACCTATAGTAGACACCGATCCCCTCTGATTTGCAAGTACTAACCTACAAGAAGTACCAATCCCCTTCTCTTATTTGTAGGCACCAACCTATAGGAGACATCAATCCCCTCTATTGTCTATTCTATAAATGTATTCTTCAAAGATCCACTCTTGCTTCTTTGAATTCTTCTTTGTAGTCTTATTCTTCAAAATTCCATTATGTTGTTCTAATTTTTTCTCTGTAATTATCCACTCTAGTTATATGTTAGATACTTTTGTTGAAAATGGCAATAAGAAATTCTAAAAATAGAAATGCTATAAATAGCATTTCAGGTACCAGTGTTGAAAATAGCAACAAGGAATGATAAAATAGAAATGCTAAAAATAGCATTGCTATAAATAACATTTCAGGATATATTCCAATTTTAATTAGTCCCTAAATTAAAATTGAGAATTAAAATTCGAATTTGGTCTCAGCAGCTATTTTAAAAATAATTAACTAATTCATATTGAGTTAATTAGTTAGACAAAATCAAACATGAAGTCTTTATGAAGACATGCAACAATTATCCCTTTGATTGAGGAAGTTATCCCTTAATTAAGGAGATAAGGATGAGTTGTACTTGAGTTGTAATTAGTTAGCTCAGTTAATTGAGTTAAGTCTAGTTAAATTAGTTCCAAACAGTTGGAGGAACTAATTGTGAGTTCAGTTAGTTAATGCATGCATGCATGCAACTAGTTTTCTCCAGATAACTGAATATTCTCTCATAAATAACTCATGCAATCAGTTCAAAGAAGGACCCAGTTGAGATTAAAGGAAGGGACAGTGTACTATTAGTTGAAATATTTTTCCTATAAAGGAAAATCATCCATGTAGAAGGAATTATCTCCTTCAGGATTGTGTAGTTATTTTTGAGTTTGGTGAGTTGTGTGAGAGGCAAATTCACACAGGTGGTAGCCAGAGGACCCAGGAGAAACTACGCAAGGAAATAGAAGGCTTGTTGGACCGAGGGAAGGCATATGTTGTGTCTATTCAGTCTATGAGTAGCATTGAGGGATTGTACTAAGAGTTGGATAGCTTGTGGGCTAAAGCTTTATGTCATCCAAAGATATTTCCACTTGTATGATAATATAGATAGCAGGGTTTTTAGCTGAGGCTTTCCCCAAAGTATTCTTCTGTGTTCACATGTGATTGATTTCTCATTCTCTATTATATGTGTTCTATTTGATCTTGCTAAAAATCGATTAAGCTTCCACAAGTTTGTTTATAGAAGTAGATCAAGTATTTTGCTTTAGTATATTGCATTATCAAGTGATCTACAGTGAGAATTTCTACAACTTTGCCTCTCTATAGTTACCCCTTACTATGCATTTTTTAATTTTGCACTCCCTTCAATAAAAATTTCTAGAATAGATTCATCCTTCAACTCAACCTATCAATATAGGTGCTTCCATCAAACAATCTTCAAAATATAACACTTATAATAGTAAGAATGTTTACTACTTGTAGTGTTCAGTTGTAGTCATAGTAAAACCATTGACCGAAACTTATTCCCTACATATGTCATTGCATTTTGCTTGATTGCTTATACTATCAGTTCCTTTATAATTCCTTAACATACAGGTGCTTCCTTTAGTCCAACTACCATATCTTGGTGCTTACACATATAACCAAATGATATGCAAGCACTTCTTGTTCTTCATAGCCTTGAAGTGCCCTTCAATCCAACATTCCATGCATTAGTTCTTATAAGCCTTAGCTTTCAAAATATTCTCATATAACACATCTAGGCACTATTATATTGATATATTGATGAAATCCCCAAATAGTTTACACTAAAAACACTTGTAAGCAAGGAAATTTCAGGTACAGATGGCTGCAACATTTTTTGTCAATGACTGGAAAATTCAATATTAGTTAATAGGCTTGGGTGCCAAGGTATGAGTATATAAAAAAAATTCAACATTCACTACTCCTCTAATCTTTCGTATTATTGATATGTTGAGGAATCTATGCCCTATTTTCTTTAACATAACACTCGGGTGACCAGAGTGGTGATTGAGGGCCAATATACAAAAATATCGGTGATTCCATTATCCATTTATTTTTTCTTTAAAATGTCAATATGGTGATATGTTGAGGTTTCTTAGCCCTCAAATCCTAAGCCTTAAGCTCCATGTTGACCATGGTTATGATGAGGAGCTGCTAGGGCTCAAAATATTAGAAAACCCACAAGTCTTTTCTTTTCATTAAAAGTCTAATATGGAATATATAAATGTATTTTAGCCCTTAGGTTCTATACTTAATCACCCACATGACCATATTTGTGACTAGAAGCTACTATGCCAAGGTATTAGTGAATTTACACGAGTCATACATTTTTTATAAAATGGAAATATTTGAATATGTCGAGGAATCATAGCACTTGGATGTTGAACCTTAAGAACCCTGGACCAAGGGATAGGACTAGGGGATAACTATATTAGGATGTTGATAAATATGCAGGACACTACCATTGTAAAAATTTTGATATGTTGAGGCCCTTGCAGACATCCCATATTCTATGGATAATTCATATATCCATTAATTGATGGAGGCATCCTGAAAGAAAGTGTTTGGCAGTCTATTTCACATTATAATACAATTTGAGGTTTTTTTAGAGTTTTTACTTACTATATATTTTGCACTTGAATTGCTTTCTCGACCCTTTATTCCTTCCTTCAATACTTTTGCTCCTTGGAATCATTCCTCTACTCCTCTACTCTACACCTCAGGCTCATTGCATATCACATTTCCATGATCCTATTTGTACTCAAATGTGTTTTCCAAATGTGTTATTTATACATGTTGATTCATGCTCCCTCAGTGTTGGGCTAATATATAAAACAGTCTTCGGACAACATTTTCCATATTATGGGTCTCCCCTTAACTTTAATATTATCCAAAATGGTCTCATGCAACCATATTAGGTCTCCCCCTAGATTTGACATCAATGAAAACTCATTACTCAAAAATATATGATTTTGTCATTAATGGTAATCCTAAGACAAATTTAGCAAAGTGTTAAGGAACACACCCTATTTGCAAAATCCCCCATATGTAAATTCTTTTGATTACAACTCCTTCATTTGTATACAATTTCTCCCCCTTTGAATCAATGTAAAAGGGTTGCTCCCCTTGAACTAAGGCTTCACTTTATCTACAATCCTCCCCCTTTTCATAAATTAGGAGAAAGAGATTTCCCCCCCCCTGAAACTATGTTGGATGTTACTAATAATATGGAAGAGACATTACCCCTAGCTTCTACCTTAGATATTCAAATGTCTCTCTAGGAAGGTTTTTTGTGAAGACATATGCAATCTATTATTTTGCATAAATGTATTCCAATCTAACATTCTGGTCAACTACATGTTCTCTTAGGAAGCGGTATTTCATAGGAATGTGATTTATTTTAAAGCATGAAAGATTTCTTTTAGATATTGGTTTCACTTGTATTATCACATGTAATTTATATTATTTTTATCATATTATATATCGATATCTTTAAGAGTATACTTCATCTACAAGACCTAAGTACTACATTCTACTATTGAAATATATTTTTCTTCAAATATGACAAAGAGGTTGAGGTTTATTTCTTGCTCAACCATGATACTAAATAATTTCCCAAGATAAATTATTTACCATTAATGATTTTCTTGTTATCAATGCTTCCTACCCACTCTATATTAGTATATGTTGTTAAGGTCAAATCCTCACTTCTTGAGTACTGAAAGCCAAAATCCTTAGTTCCCTTAAAATACTTAAAAATTATTTTTACTACCCACACATGAGTCTCCTTTGTTGTAGAATCAAACCTTGCAACCAACCTTACTACTTGCAGTACATTGGGTCTTGAAGTTGTCAAATATAATAAACTTCCAATCATTATCTATATAAGGGTTGATTTTCATATGGAGATCCATCATATTTGTTTGATTTATATCATGTAACCATGGGAGTGTTAACAAGTGCATAATTTTCCATTCCACTCGTATTCAACATCTCCTTAAGAAATTTGGTTTGGGAGATGAATATGCCTTTATTTAATTGAACAACCTGCAATCCTAGAAAGAATGAAGACTCATTGTGTCAACATCACTTCCAAATAAGATATCATCCACATAGGCAACAATGACTGATAGGCTTTCATTATCTATTTTGATGCAAATGTTGTTATATGTTCTCCCCTTTTGAATACTTTTGAGTACTAAGTCTTCTTAGCTTGCCTAAGCCCATAAATATATTTCTTCAACCTACATACATAGTCTTCATTTTCTAACAATTTAAATCCCTCTGTTTTTTCAACATAAACTTCTTCTTCTAAGTTTCTATTTGGGAAAGTTTATTTGAAATCCATTTGATAAACCTTGAAATTTTTAAAACACACAAATGCTAGGAACATTTTGATTGCTTCTAACTTGGAAACTGGAGAATTTTTTTTTCAAAATCACCACCTTCCACTTAAGCATATCCTCTACAAACCTCTCTAGCCTTATTTCTAACTATATGTCCATCCTTGTTCAATTTGTTCCTAAATACCCACATAGTTATAATTACATTTTTATCTTTTGGTCTAGGCACAGGTTCCCATGTTTCATTTTTCTCAATTTGATTTAGTTCTTCCTCCATAGCATTGAATCAATGTTCATCTTCACTAGCTTGTGAAAACATCTTGGGTTCTATTCTAGAAAAAAGGCAAATTTTTCATGCTTCGGTGAGCTTATCAATCTCCTTCTAGCCTGAAATCCTGAATGTTTATCACCAAAATATTCATTTTATATATGATTTTTATAAACATTCCTAGATGGAGTGTTTGGATGTTAATGGTCTATATACTTCTGTTCTTCCTCTTGTTTTTTTTGTTCTTCCAATTTTTGTTCTTCTTTTTCCTTTTCATGTTCTATGTTGATTACCTTCTTTGAATCTTTATTTTCTTGTGGCTTCTCCTTTTGAAATAATGGCTCATCTATTTTTAAATCAATGTTTTCTAGTATTTTGCACAATATTTTGTTGTAACATTTGTAGCCCTTGCCTCTAGATGAATAACTAAGGAAGATTCCTTCATTTGTTCTAGAACCAAACATTCCTAAATTTTCATCAGTTATCTTGATGTAACATTTGCTTTCAAAGACTTTGAAGTACATGACTAAAGCTATTATTCCTTTCCATAATTCATAAGGATTCTTGTTGTTATTTACTCTTGTATGAGTTCCATTCATAATGTAAGTTGTATTACTTCTCCCTAGAAAGTGACTATAAGGTTTTCTTCATTTAACATCATTCTTTTCATCTGTTTCACACTTATATTCATTCTTTTGACAACACCATTTTGTTGAGGAGTCTTTGGCACTAAAAAATATCTTCTAATCCCACGTTTTTCACTATATTCATTTAATTCATCTCCTTTCTCTCATTTCCTTTGTCTCATCTCAATAATTTTATCTTTAGATCAATTTTATTTTCAATAAGAGGTTTGAAGGTTTTAAATTTTCAAATACTTTATATTTCTATTTAAGGAAAGTCGCCTATTTCATTCTTGTATAGTCATCAATCAGAGCATAAAATATTTTCCACCTCTTAATGTTTATATTTTTTTTGGTCCATAGAGGTATGTATGAACAATTTCTAATGGAATTGTTGATGAGTATATTTTCTTGAATTTGATTTTGGTCCGTTATCCATGCTGACAAGGCTTGCAAATAATGTCATTTGGTTTTGAAATATTTGACATGTACCTCATTTCTTGTGATTTGTTGAGTTTCACTAGATTTTAAAAAAATAATATGACCCATCCTTCTACACTAACTAGCTTTCATCTTATTGCCCCATGTATCACATTTCTCCCTTTACTTCATATAGGATATATGCATTACTTGAGGTTCTAGCTACATTTTCCACCAGTCTTCCTTGTCTTAATTTCCTTATTTCATATCCTTTAGACAAAAATGTGAGAACATATCCTTGATCACACATTTGAATATCATTCAAAATATTTTGTTGTAATCCCTCAACATAAAAAAACATTTCAAGTTTCAATCCTTCCATTATTAAGATGGATCGTGCCCTTTCTAGCTATCCTTTCTAATGCATTCTTTCGTAGAATTAAACTGCCTCATTTTTCTTCTTTTAGAGTAAGAAATTTACTCGAATATCCTATCATGTGCCTTGAGCATCCACTATCAACATACCATTGGTTCTTTATATTTTAAGCATAGATTACAAAACCACATTCTTCCTATTTTTGTTGTTTTATCTTCGATACCTTTTCAGAATCATTTTTCTCTTTTTTTTTAGGAATACATATTGAATTGTTTCTACATTCACTTTCTGTGTGCCCATATTTATTACATTTATAGAATTCAACATGATCCAATTCAGGAAGAAATGAACTGTAGTTTCTAATGATATTATTAGTGAAACCTCTAGGTTTGATATTCACATAGCCATTACTTAGAATCTCATAGTATTCTTTATTTATATATATCATATGAACATTTCTTGTGTGAGGTCTACAATTTATTGCTTTATAGCCAGAATTATTACAAGCAAAACAATGCCCCAAGAAAAGGTTTTGATGCCTGGATGTGATACGCCTATTTGAAGAAATAGTTCTTTTCAAATTATTTTGATTGTGAGAAATATTAGCTTTTAGGTGCTCCTTCACTTCATTTCTGGTGTTTCTTGTGTTGTTGTTGGGGTCATGTTTATGTTGATTCTTGAATTCATTTCGAATGTTGTATATATTATTGACAGGGTCATGTAAATATTTGTTCTTAAATTCATTTTTTATATTACTTGTATTGTTGAAAGAGTCAATTAGCTATTGGTTCTTAACTTCATTTTGATTACTACACGTATTGCTTATAGATTTCTTTAGCACATTGGAAAATATTTTAGATTATTCTTTGAATTCCCTCTATGATGCCTTTTTTCTTGATACTCCCTTGAAAGTATTATGATTTTCTTTGTAACCAAGACATTTTTTAATGAAGGGATACCTCTGACAACTAAGAATGTCATATACAATTTCAATGCTTTTTCCAAATTTCAAGCTTTAAGTCAACTTAAAATTTTCCTTCTCTAGTTATTTCCTTAGGGATATGACTTATGCTTCTATATTTTCGCAATTTCTTTCTTTTCTTTCAGTTGTCTTATCAATGCTTCCTCTATTCCTTTTTCCTCTTCTAGTTCTATATTTAGGAGGATGGTAAATGCTTCATCTAAATCATGTATTGTTTTTTCATTTACGCAATATTTCCTTTTTATTTTTAGTCTTCCATCTGAGTATATCTATTTCACCCAAGGCACTAACAATTTACTCCCAAAGACTAACTTCTCCATCAACATATTCTTCCTCCAAATATGATTCCTCTTTCTGGTTAATTTCCTTTTCTTAATCATCATTTTGACTATCCAGGGATATGAATAGGAAATATTCTTTCTCAACATTAGATTTATAAACATCACTTTCTTTGGAAGAGAAACTACCTTCACTAGAATAAAAACTTTTCTTCTAGATGATCTTCCATTTTTGTGTGTATGCTTTCATATATTTTTATATTCTTCTTCATTATCATTGTCTTCTTGTTTTTCATATAGGAAATTAGCAGTAAAGTGACATGTTCTTCCATAATTAAAACATATCAATGGAATCTTACCTTTATATTTTCCATATCCTTTTTTCAACTTTCTCACAAACTAAGCTTATTTTGCATCTGAATCACAGTTGGAGTAATCGCGTGATTTGTGCCTCCTTGTCTTCTTTGTTGCTTTAAAGGCTACTTCCTTTAATGCTGATTCTCTTTTCTATTAATTGGTTCATATGCAATGAGGATGCCACGCAATTCATCCATTTTAAGGTTTGTTATATTTTTTGTTTCTTCAATAGGAGACACCTTTGCGTTAAATCTCATGGGAAGAGATCTCAACACTTTCTAAAAAATTGTCGGTTCCTCAATATTTTCGTCAAGTCCTTTAATATTATAACAATCTCATAGACACGAATGAACAAGCCTACAATACTTATTCTTAATTCATCTTCAAACTTTAAAATGTTCTTATATGAGTTTGAATATTTTCCCTTTTTACCTTTTCATATCCTTTATAGCTACTCTAAAACATGTCCCAATTGTATGTTGTAGCTCTACACTACACTATCTTGAAAAAATTTGATTCTCTTGTGACACACAAAGGAATATTTTACCATGTTGATCAATTGTAAGAGTTGTTGGAACTTGATAACCATCCACAACAAATAGCCAAATGAAAAAAGCAAGAGATATTAGATAGGTCAACATCCTTATCTTCTGAAAAGCATGACCTATTCCATCAAACCGTGGGGATCTATTTAACAAATAACCATCATGACTAGGCATTAGTCCCTCTAAGAGCTTCCTTCCAAATAGTAGGCTACTTCCAAAGGAACTTTCTCTAATACCAATTGTTGGATTCACAATTATACTGCGGGGGTGGGGGGGAGGTTGTGAATGAATATAATATAATTTTTACTTATCTATACATTCAAGCACCATAAAATTAAATCTCATGAATAGAACATGAAGAAAAACATATACTTGGATATCATTTCAAGAGAAAATTATAACAATTATTTATATGATATTTCTTTGAAGGCGCCAACCTAGAGGAGACATTAATCCCCTTTTATTTGCAAGTACCAACTTGCAAGACACACCCATCCCCTTATTTTCTTTGTAGGAACCAAACTATAGGAGACACTGATCCCCTCTACTATCTATTCTATAAATGTATTCTTTAAAAATCAACTCTTGCTTCTCTGAATTCTTCTTTGTGGACTTATTCTTCAAAGGTCCTCTCTATTGTTTTTAATTATGCACTGTGATGATAGACTCTAGTTATCTATTCAATACTTTACCTCTATATAGTTACCCCATATTGTGTCAATTTTCAATTTGGAACTCCCTTCAGTTTGAACAACTAGAATAGGCATTTCATTACAATCCACCTATCATAATTATCTCTTCTCTCAAACTTTCAGAATAGGAGCTTCCTTTAAACCACCTTCAAAATATAGTGCTTATAATACTAAGCACTTGTACTACTTTTAGTATTCGGTCATATTCATACTGCAACCTCTTAGCTAAAATTATACTCCATATATGACTCTGCATTCTTCTCAAGAACTTATGCTACCCATGCCTTTATAATTCCTTAATATACAAGAACTCCCTTTAGACCAACTATCATAACTTGGTGCTTATACATATAACCAAGAACTATGCAAGCGCTTATCATTTTTCAAACATTGGTGCTCCTTTCAATCCAAATTTCCATGTATTAATTCTTATAAACCTTAGCACTCCCAATATATGCTCATATAACATTTTCAAGTGATACTATCAATGAAATCCCTACAATTTGTTAACACTAAGAACACTCACAAAAAAAAGACCTTTTGGGTACAAATGATGGAAAAAAATTCTCTCAATTGCTGGAAAATTCACTATTAATTGAAGAGGCCCACGTAGTAGAGTATCAGGGTATCAAAGAATTTATAATTCATTGCACCTATAAACCTTCAAAATTGCCAATAATTCAAGGTCTCTAATCCCTAGGAGCCTTAACATTACGAATTTGTGACAAGGGTAATGGCCTAGGGACAATATATTCGAACATAAGTGATCCAATGGGCCTTCACTTTCTTTCCACAAAACACCGACCTGGAAATATTCGAGGGTTCTTAGCCCTCAAGTGCTTAGTCATTAAGCTCCCCCATGAACAAGGGTATGACCAAGGGCTATTGCGACTCAGAATATCAGAAAATCCACAAGGCTTCACTTTTCATAAAAAAATCTATATGGTGATATGTCGAGGGATTTTAGTCCTCAAGTACCATACATAAGCACCCACGTGACTTGAATGGTGACCAAGAGCAAGCATACCAGGGTATTGGTGAATTTACATGAGCCACATGTTTTTAATGAAACAATAATATGTTGATATATTGATGGAGCTTAGCCCTCAGGTACTAATATTAAGCACCTTAGACTAGGGGATACCTATATCAGGATAGCAGTAAATCTACAAGACACTACCTTTGTAAAATCTATGATATGTCGAGGGCTGAGTAGATAGACCATATTTTGTGGGGAATTCTTTTTTCTGTTATCTAACAGAGTCATCTTTAAATAAATTGGTTTGTGGTCTATTTCAAGTTATAATAGAATTTGAGTTTTTCCAATATTTTTTACTTACTATATGTTTTGTGCCTCAAACCACCTACTCATCCCTTTTCTATTTAAGGTATTCTACTCCTCAAAATTCACTCATTTTCTCATGTTCTTTGTCCTTCCTACTCATTACAAATCACATTGTCATGATCCAATTCATACTCAAATGTGTTTTCCAAACGTGTTAGTTATACACATTTATTTGCACTCCCTTGGCGATGTTGGGGAAACTTTTAGTTATACCTAGGCTAACATATAAAATGGTCTTTGAACAGTATTATCCATATAAGGGGCCTACCTCTAACTTTACTATGTATCCAAAGGGTTCTCATGTACCCATCTTAGGTCCCTCCTATCTTTGACATTAATGAAAACTTATTATTCAACACATAAATATTCCCCTTATTTATTATTATCATATCGATGCTCCAATATAAGCTCGAAGTCATAGCTCTCAAAAATCACCATTTTTTCCCATTTTCTATATTTTTCTCACTAAAACATCAATATTAGAGACCAACTTCTAACATCTATAGAAGAAGTATAGTGAGAACCAAGAAAACTTTGTATGAAGAAAAAATAACAATTTTGATTGTGAGTACTTTTCAATCATCATATTAGTGATCAAATGCTCTAGCCCCTTTAGGCATCAATCTCAAATTTGAACTTTTCCATTTTTACACTTTCTATAGACCTAGATTTTTTACCAAAATTGGTATCTTTCTAACAGAAAAAACTTCAACAAGACAAAATTTTATGGATTGTTGAGGACATCATATATTAGCTAGGAAAAAATTTCCATATTTGTTATCTTGGGTCCCTTTTCCTCCAATGAAATTTTCAAAAGTCATCAAAAATCCTCATAGGATAGTGAATTTTGGTTTGTTTTTGTATCTTCACTCCAAACCCTCTCAAATTTGGCCAAATTCTCAATTGGGTTTATTCATGCCTTCTTTTGCTACTTACTGTCTAAATTTCACCATTCACAAATATTCTTACAATGAGTATTGATGTGTTCTTTGCAAAATCAACAACATGTGTTTTCTAGAATCTTAAAGGTAAACCAACAAATCGTGCTTGTTACCACTTTTATATCCCTTATCATCACAAATTTAAACCTATAATTTCACCAAATTTTAAGCTTGTATCCTAATATTATGTCCAAAATAATATTTTGGCTCCAAGCATATATTTAACCAAAAAAAAAAAATCTACTTTATTGACATGGCATTTTTGCTAATGTTCCAAGATACATATTTATTGATGTGGTAGTAGGATCCTTATTGTCAACACCTATGTCTTCGTGGAAACTCCCTTACCTCATTACCTACCACATATGGTATCAGTGGCCCCTTTCCCTTTTTCCACTTTAATTTATAAACCATTTTATAATTATTAAATTATTGTGGGGCATTTGTACCTCTCTATCCCTTTTCCTCCACTTGGCATGATCTCATCTGTGGATTTGAAAAGGGGTCCCACTCTAACCATTCTTTCATTGATACATGATCATTGAATGATGGGAGGGATGGTCCCATATTTGACTATCCATATACAACACACATGTCCCTTCATGGTTGATCTAGATGAATAAACCAAATTGGTTATGTAGGTTGAAGTGGTCGATCATTAACGCAGTTGTTTCCCGCCCCAAACCACTTGCTTCCTAAGAGACATGTTTCACCCGAATGGTAATTATATATCTTGATATTAGGTTTCCAACCACTTAATATGCCTCTACAAACTACTTAGCATATATTTTTGACCAATGTCTTGTTTCATCCCTAGAACATACCTCACAACTACCACCTATGAACCTGGTCTCAACACACCACTACTGGAAACCTCCATTGCACCCTTCCAATTATATGTATGGGGTCCATGTTGTTTTTCTATCTATGTCATTGTTTCCTCCACGTGTTTGTGTGTGTGTGTGCACCCGCGCGCGCGTGTGTGTGCGTGTGTTTGTATGTGTGTGTGGAAATTAAGCATTAGGCTACCATGCATCCCTAGGACTTGACTCTAACATGTCCACCACTTGTGACTTAAACTCTACATGTTCCTCCACATACAATATTGACATATTGGAATCACCAATTTCATAATTCTCCCTTAAATGTTTACATAGGATGAAATTTGAAATTTCATCAATTTTCTTTGCAATTCTTTAACAACAACATATAATTTTGTTAACACACCATTTGTGAATTTCCCACCATGAAAGTTTCCATAATACTAAAGTTGATAACCATCAATCACACAATTCACATCTCTATATATATTCTAAAAGAAGTCCAATTTAGGAATTTGAGCCATCATTCCAATAATTGTTGGATTCAATACACTCCCCAATTTTTCTCTTTGCATAATTTTTTTAAACACTTCACAAGCAAACTCTAATTTATTCATATATGAGTTGATTTCTAGCCCATACAAGCCTAGTTCTATAACTTGTATTTGTGGCACCACTCCGTAAAATACCTAATACCCTCTATGATCTATTGAGGATATGAGGTACTTCTTAAAACCGCTAATTTTCACTCCAAATTGATGCTCTAATTCCTTTCCTCATTGTCCTTCTATTAATTAATTATTGCAAATACGCATGACAACATAGAGTTATTTAAACATGACTAAATCATTCAATTAACAATGGAACCATAGTTTCATATGCAAGGTTAAGCATGCAAACATAACTAAAAAACTTAAAAGCCAATTCAATCCATAATGTTAACAACATTAATTGAACATGTCTATGCAGGGGAATTGAATTGGCAATCATTAGGGAAATTTCAAGGTATAAAATGGGCCTCCTAAGGAATATTATAAAATTATAGTGGAAATATAAAATAATATTAGATTACCTCATCAAGTTTTGGAGGGAAAAAATAAAAGACTAATTTCTCAACTCATATTTTTAACTTATCTCCATACGATTTTACTCAAATTTCAATCAGGGGTACTCATTGGATGTAGAATTTAATTTTTCATCCAAGGAGTACCCATGTCGCATTTCAATGGACCCTACTACACGAAAAATGTGAAATACATGAAAAAATGTGACTGTAATAATGTGTTTTCATGTAATTCACATTTTTCGTGTAGGAGCGTCCATCAAAAGTATGCAACATGGGTACTCCTTGGATGAAAAATTAAATTCTGCATCCAATGAGTACTCTCCTTGAAATTTGAGTAAAATCATAAGGAGATAAGTTGAAAATATGAGTTGAAAACCAAAAAAAAAAATTATATTATATATATATATCTTTTACTTTTTTTACACCAAAAATGGTGAATCATCCCCCATGGTTGACATCATCATATTGAATCCTTTTGGTTCTTATAGAGTTGATTTTGTTGTACATTTTTGTTTTGAGACCCATTTTTTACCTCAAATTTCCCTAATGTGTCATGTTATGAAGTATTATGTAAACCATGAAATCAAGGTTCAAATCCCCCATCGGTCAAACCAAAACAAAAAACACAACATTAATTCAACATATTCATTGATAAATCATGGACACTTATCTTTATGAAAATTAATCACAAACTAGATGCAAAAGAAGGACGTCCACCTACCCATAGGATATCTATTTCATTTAATCTATTTGCAACAAATGTCACCCCTAAGCTAAGTTTGTGAATCCATAAGGATAAATTTACTTATGGATAGTTGTACCTCTATTCACGTAAAATAGTTTCCAAAATTCACATTCTATTAACCCTTATGATTCTCATGGTCCACCCTGTTATGAAACCAACTCAAGAAAAGATAGAAAAGATAGATCAACGCCTTAGAATTCAGCCTCTTCGAGGGGGAAACCTCCTTTACATTACATAAATGAACAATTCTTGGATGATACAAATGAAAATACCTCCTTTCTATATATAGGAGTCTAAGGGGTCATAAAATAATCAGAGCCTACATAACAATAATAATGTAACGGGCACAATAATAACAATAGTGGGTTCTATGGGCCAATAGTAATAATTGGCAAATGGGGCACAACAATATTAATAAGGGGTACAACTACAATAGTAATGGGGTAATCACTAGTATTATAGGGACCCAACACACCCTCCCTCTTTCCCCTCAACTTAGACAACTCAATGAACGAGATCCCATCCTCTATAATTCAAGCCCTCAATCAATCCCACTTCCCTCTAGATATATAGAATAGAATGTCCTAGAAATCTTAATGTTGGGATTTTATGGATTATAAATGATAATTATTTTTCCTCAACGACAACAACTTCCTTAACATAGACATAATTTTCCCCATAGTTTCATGGTAGTTGTTTCCCATAATTTCATTGCAACACTCAGATGGAAACTTAAGAATAAAGAGAAAAATCTATTAATGAAGACTGTGAATTTTCTCAGCATGCCCAAAAATGATGGAATATAATTTTGTTTATGGGAGAGACCACATGCCTTCATGAGAAGCACATGTCACTCTCTTGGTCCACTAGTTCTAAAGTTAAAAGGACTTAGGATAAGAAAAAAGTGAGGTTTATAATAGCCAAGATTTAAAAATCTAAGGTGGTAATAAAATAATAATATTTTCCCCTTAGCCCTTAAGCCTCCTTTTCTCCCCTCTAGTGGATTCGTATCCCCCCATTATTTTTTCCTTTTCCTTTCATAAGTTATGACCTGACTTTTTAATTATCATTCATAGTAGCATTTTACATATTACATTAGTCTGCATTTAGCCACTTATCATGTAAACATATGCATTACTTATGGGCACCAAAATTGGGGGCATTACATGATCTAGTCTAAGAATATTAATAGAGATTCACATTTTCCATAGTTGGTATAAAGTCATGTATAATATTTTGTATGGTAATTAAATGTTCTGTGGAAGTTCACAAGCCCATTAAAATCTAGAGCTTATGTGTCGCCATTTCTCATTAACAAAGTGCCTAGCTGAGACTTTATGCAGTAAATGAATTAGTAGGGTTCAATCATATTCCCTTTATGGTCAATGTGTTGAATTTTAAGAACAAGCATAAATCTATTATGTAAAAAAATAGTACACTAGAAATTGCATAACAAGAAATAAGAGAGAATGAAATTGCACTAAAAAAATACTAGGTATCCTGAGAAACCAATTTGAATTACTCATAAAATCTTTTATATATTATTTCTTGACATGGATACAATTAAATAAGCCTCCTTGAGTGGGAACCAATGCACTTTAGGTTGGGTTCATAGTGCATGTACACTAGAAAACAGAAAATCACTTTCCCTAATTAAATAGTAGCCTAAAATTAGAGCAGGAGATCCTAAAATATAGTGAGTCTAAAATAGGGTTTACTAAATATAAGTGGAGTAAAAAATAAGTTATAACTCCCTAATGCAACTCCTAACTAAAAAATAGCAAGAAATCTCCAAAAATAAGATTGAAAGTCAAAGGATAAGGTGATAAGGTGAGTGGATAAGGTTGTGGATGAGGTAGTCTCCCAAAATAAGAGAGGAAGTGCAAATTAGTAATTAGGGACCCTATGGATAAGGCAATGTGCCCTAGTGGATAGGAAATAGTTATCTAGTGCCCAATAAAGGCCACATCTCAACCTATGTGACACCGCTACTAATAATAGACTTATCAAAATAGAAGAAAAAAAACGTAACATCCCTAATAAAGGATAAAGATCACTTTAAAACTAAAGGCTATATATTTTAAGGTGGTATTTATCATTTACTTGAAGAAAGGAGATCACTGGGAGTAGTAAGTTGGTTGGAAAGGGATTTTCATGTACACCATCCATGTGTCATGTCTAACTAATTATTTTTATTTATCTATTTACTTATTATTATTATTATTATGGGAATTACAAAAAATAGAAATATATATATATATATATATAATGCCAAATGGTAGGAAATGTCTAGTACATGAAGAAAGGTGTTCATTTTTGGATTTTATTATGTATGGAAGAAATCATAAATGTGAATTTACTCCAAGAACACCTCTAAACCACAATCAAGGAGTGTGCATTATGAATGATTCCTGACAATTTTCATCCTTTTTAGCTACTCATGTACAGAAAAAATAAGTAAAAGTGAAGTAATGAGGGAAAACCCAATGCAAACCACCCTACCCCTACCCCCCACCATCCTAAAATAAGAATGTTAATGCTATAAAGATGAACTTCTAGGAAGTTGTGTCCTTCACTCCTAAGAACTATCACAAAGTTATGAATATTTTCTTAATGAAACTCTTGGTGAATATGTTTGTAATCTACCCAGAAGAAGGGTAGTACTACATATCAATGACTCCATCATGAATCTGTCCTTTATTAAAGTGCATGTGAACCTTAATGTGATTAGTTTTTTGCCTCTATATTGGGTTTCTACAAAACTTGATTGTACTTTGATTATCACACCATAAATTTTTCAAACAATGAAATTAAACACCCCACTCTATAGGGAAGTGTTGCAACCGTATAAACTGAGTAGTAGTGTTCATTTCACTGCTATACACTACCTTTGTTGATGATAAAGAAATAGATGGTTGTTTCTCATATGAATAATATATCTTACCAAATATAAGGTGGACAACATGTCCTGAGGTGGAATTATGGTATATAACATAGCTAGCCCAATCTAAATCTATATAACAATATATAAGGATGACCATGCTTCATACTGTAAATCAAAGCTCATACTCCCCTTGAAATATCTAAGAATTCACTTTTTGACCTTGAAATGTAGCTCATGCGGCTCCTGAAAGTACCTAGAAACTACTCAACTACATAGGAGATGTTGATTTAAGAGTGAGTAAGGTACAAAATACTCCTAACTAACTTTCAATAACCAGTAGAGGCAACCAAAGGAATATTACCAACGTCTTCTAGCCTAACCCACAAAGGAAGGGGGTTGGAGCTATCTTGCATCCTTTTATCTAAAATATAGCAAGGGTATCTCTCACATACTTAGACTAATACATCTTAGTCCTTCAATCAGCTTAGCTAATTTCAAGACCAAGGAAATAGTGCAACAATCCCATATCTATAATAGCATACATGTCATGCAAAGAAAACTTGACTGCAACAATGGGGGAGGATAAAATCCATGTAATGAGTAAGTCATCTATGTGGAGTACTCATAGTAGGACTGAATTAGTAAAACTCAACATTTACACATTAGGATGTGACTTGCATGTAAAGAAACCTTGGGGGGAATGGTAAAAATCCATATTTGCATGTCATGCTCAAGATGCCTGCTTATGACAATCTAAATATTTCTCTAGTATGCACACTAATTAAGGATTTTTTACATACCTCTATGACTGCTCCATATATATCTCCTCATCAATATCTCCATGTAAGAAATAATCCTTAATATCCATGTGGTGTAACTCCCACTTTCTAGTTGTTGCATTAGCTAGAGTTGGGGGAAAAATTTGTGGAAAATGTGTGTGAATAAATTGTAATGTCTGACGTTTCGGACGAGCACTTCACCCATATTTAGTGATCGTAAACTTGAAAATTCATGGTGAAGAGAGAGAAAGATTAGTTCATTTAAACATGATTTGAGTTAATTAGTTGTTGGAGGAAAAGTTAATTAATTGATTAATTAAAAGGGGATTTTGAACATTTATTCATAAATAATTTAATTTTAAATAAAGTTAAAGGTGAAAATTCAAATAAATTGGAAGAAGGGATTAATAATAAAATACTAAACAAGGGTGGGTAATACTTAGATAGGAAATGTCATAAATAATTATTGAGTAATTAAGGAGATTATCTATAAGGAGATTTTATATATATATATATATATATATATATATATAATATAGTCATTGGAGGAAAATTTGATTAATTATTTTTTATGTGGTAAATATTGTATTGCCTTCTAAACAGGAGCATATATGGAAAAAATAGATTATTTAGGTTAGTCTTTCATTAGGAATATCAGACCATAGCCAAAATTTCACTCTCTGTAGAAAGACATAAGATAACATAGTGCTCAGAAAACCAAAGAAGAACATACATAAATTGGAAAGTAGGCTAGATTGGCCATGACAATAGAAAGTAATACCAAAATATGATAGGATATTGAACATAACATAAGACAAATAAGAGGGATCACAATCCATAGCTACAACCTAGATGGGTGTTGGTTGTTGTTGTTAGTGCTTCCAACCTAGGGTGGGACGTCAAGATGTTGCACAATAAGGTATAGTCTTTGATAAAAATCCTTCATGTGATGATGCAAATGCTCCATAGAGTTAAGGATGTATGTCTAATGCTCAAACCAATCCATTAGAATTCACCAAGGAGGAATTTCAAATGCCAGTATAAGTCCATCCTGTGCATTACTGGTTAAAATGTCCACAGGTATGCCCAATATCTAACACCCAATCTAAGAGGAAAATTTGATTAATTATTTTTTATGTGGTAAATATTGTATTTCCTTCTAAACAGGAGCATACATGGAAAAAATAGATTATTTAGGTTAGTCTTTCATTAGGAATATCAGACCATAGCCAAAATTTCACTCTCTGTAGAAAGACATAAGATAACATAGTGCTAAGAAAACCAAAGAAGAACATACATAAATTGGAAAGTAGGCTAGATTGGCCATGAGAATAGACAGTAATACCAAAATATGATAGGATATTGAACATAACATAAGACTAATAAGAGGGATCACAATCCATAGCTACAACCTAGATGGGTGTTGGTTGTTGTTGTTGGTGCTTCTAACCTAGGGTGGGACGTCAAGATGTTGCACAATAAGGTATAGTCTTTGATAAAAATCCTTCATGTGATGATGCAAATGCTCCATAGAGTGAAGGATGTATGTCTAATGCTCAAACCAATCCATTATAATTCACCAAGGAGGAATTTCAAATGCCAGTATAAGTCCATCCTGTGCATTATTGGTTAAAATGTCCACAGGTATGCCCAATATCTAACACCCAATCTACCATCTCAACGAGAACCTCTATGTCTAAGATATGGTGTTAATGAGAGGCACCTTCTCACTCCATGTGGGTGAGCTCATCCTGGATGGGGCCCCACTTAAACTCACAAAATTGAGTCACAGTCTCCTCTAGGTAATGAGAAATAAATGTGTTTCCTTGAATGGCCTATTCCTAGTAGTAGGTTTCTCCTCCATGGACACATGCATGCTAATGAGGCATGGTAAGGGTCCAAATAGAGAAAAGAGAGCAGGTGGATGGGATAAGAAAGATACAAGAAACATGTGCGAAGAGAAAAAAATAGGTGTAGGAGAATCAAGTCCTTGTTGCCAAGCATCCAAGTTGGCCATGAGCTAGGAAGGAAAATGAAAGTGGTTAACGAACAAAGAGGAGGAGCCAACTCAGGAGGGTGCAAGGAGGATGATACCAAGCTATCAAAAATAAAAAAAAGGGAAGGTGATTAGCCTAGCAGAGTGAGATAGAAGGAGACTAATGTAGGACCTAAAGAAAGCTTAATATTATGATAAATACACCAAACAAGAATATTGTGTTGGTGAATACCAAAAGAGAAATCTAGTAAGAAAAGAAAGACTAGGTTGGGGGTGCTAATTAAGCCAAAACTCATTAAGAACACATATACACAAGGCATATGGCATTAGAGTAAGAAATCCTCTTTCATGTAGAAGGAACCAAGATTGAAGGTTGCATCACACTCTTTGAACCTACAAGGGGAAATAAATAGTTGGGAAGAACCTATTCTCTAGACAATCAAATGGAAATTCCAGAGTATCCATGTGGGAGTGTTGTTATATTTTGGATTATTTAATTATTATGAAACCAGCTCATAAAAAGATAGAAAAGATAGTTGAATGCCTTAGAATCCAGCCTCTTCGAGGGGGCAACCTCCTTTACATTACTCAAATGAACAATTCTTGGATGATTCAAATGACAAAACCTCCTTTCTATATATAAGAGTCTAAGGAATCACAATATAACCCAGCCGACCTAACAATAATAATAGAAAGCTACAAAAATAACAATAGATGGATTCTATGGGGCACAGTAATAACAATATGGGGACAATAGGGGCACAACAATATTAGTAAGGGATATAACTACAATAGTAATGGGGTAATCACTAGTATTATAGGGACCTAACATGCCCCTCTCCTTCAAAAATGTGTTGTCCTCAATGCTTGAGTAGTTCTAGATGCTTCTATATAAAATTCTCATCCTCCCATGTGGCATCTTCAGCAGATAAGTTCTTCTACTTGATGAGATACTCTGAAATTGATCGATTTCGTAGCTGTCGAGTTCTTATTTCTATAACTTCTTCTAGTTCCAATATAATTTTTCCTTCCTCGTCAAGTTCTGGCAATATTGTTTGAACTAGGAGCTTGTCGCCTATAACCTTCTCTAAACATGAAACATGGAAAACTAGGTGCACTCGAGAAGCTGCAGGAAGCTCCAATTTGTATGCCATAGTACCAATATTTTACAACACCTTGTATGGACCATAATACTTTGGTGATAATTTATTATCCTTCTTAGCTTGCTTGAGGGACATTTTTTATATGGTTGTAGTCGTAGGAATACCCAATCACCTACATCAAACTTCTTTCGCTACAATGTTGATCTTCCTGTTGTTTCATTCTATTTTGTGCCAACACAAGGTTATCCTTTAAGAGTTGGAGGACTTGTTGTTGATGCTCGATGTGATGTTCCACTGCTTGAACCTTAGAATTTTCTCTTAAATATGATGTGATGGATGCTGGCTGATATCCATAAAATGCCATAAATGGGGTCATTTTTGTTGATGTATGGATGGAAGTGTTATAGCACCATTCGGCCAAAGGCAACCATTTGACCCATTGTGTCCGTTTACCAGATACAAAGCAACGAAGATATAATTCCAAACATTTGTTTACTATCTCAATTTTCCCATTAGATTGAGGATGATAAGATGAGTTATGAGCTAACTGAGTACCGAGACAAGAAAATAATTTTGTCCAAAAAATTCTAGTGAAAATGGGATCTCTATCACTTACAATAATCTTTGGGTTTCCATGTAGATTTTGAATTGTTTCCATAAATGCAGTAGAAACTATACTGGCTTTAAATGGATGTGA
>APFE031032319.1:164985-198040 GCA_000404065.3 Pinus taeda | reverse complement strand
TTTCAACTTTATTTTGTTGGCAAACCAAACATTCCGCCACAAACTTTTGAATATCCGATTTAAGGCCATCCCAGAAAAACTCCTTCTTAACCTTGTGGTAAGTTTTTAAAAATCTTGAGTGTCCTCCTAAGGAAGAAGTGTGAAATTCCATAAGAATATTTTGTTTGAGTTGGGAATTCTTACAGTGGTATAAGCGATCTTTCTACCATAACGAATCATTTTGTCAGCTAAATGTATCAGATGTACTGGAATCTTATTGTAGCTTTCGAATTAGTGCCCACACTTCTTCATCATTCTTCCATTCCTCCCTTTCTTCATTTATCCAATCTTGTTGGATAATAAAAATGGTGCACAATAATGCTTCCACATCCTCGTCCTTTCTTGAGAGTGCATCTGCCACCACATTTTGCTTCCCTTTTTTGTAGATGATTTCAAAGTCATAACCCAACATCTTTGTGACCCACTTTTGTTGTTCTTCAGAGGATAATCTTTGTTATAAAAAGGATTTAAGGCTATCATGATCCGTTTTTACCTCGAAGTGTCTTCCCATTAGGTAGGGTCACCATTTCTTAAGTGCATGGAGTATTTCCAACATTTCCTTCTCATAAATATCTTTGTGTAAAAACTTTCCCTTGATTGGACGACTTTCAAAACCAATGGGTCTTTCATCTTGCATTAAAATAGCACCAATTCCATTTCCTGAAGCATCACATTCCACAATAAAGGTTTTTGTAAAGTCCAGTGTAGCTAAGACCGGTGCTTGACACATTGCCTCTTTAAGATGTTCGACGGTCTTTGTTGCTTCTAGAGTCCGTGAAAATGCATCTTTCTCCAATAATGTTGTTAGAGGTGCTGCTATTCTTCCATAATTCTTAACAAACTTGAGAAAATACCTTGTCAACCCGAGAAATCCTAGATGCTTTATGCATGTGGGGATTTCCATTCCTTAATGGCTTTAATTTTTCTAGGGTCTACCTTAACTCCTTCATGAGATACAATATGACCCAGATATTCCACCTCTTGGACTCCAAAGAAACATTTGGATCTTTTTGCATATAATTGTTTTTCGTCCAATAGTTGTAGCACCCTGTCAACATGTTCAACATGATCCTTCCAAGACTTGTTGTAGATTAGTATATCATCAAAAAATACAACACAAATTTTCTAAGGAATGGTTTGAACATTGAATTCATCAACCCTTGAAATGTTGAAGGTGCATTGGTAAGGCCAAAAGGCATGACCAAAAATTCATAATGACCCTCATGAGTTCTAAATGTTGTTTTTGGAATGTCTTCAGTTTTCATTCTGATTTGATGATATCCTGAACAAAGATCCAACTTGGTGAAGTAAATTGATCCATGTAATTCATCTAGTAGTTCATCAATGACAGGAACGGGAAACTTATCTTTAATAATGAGCTTGTTGAGCTCCCTATAATCCGGACACATGTGCCATGATCCATCCTTCTTGTGCACCATTACTATTGGAGCAGAGAAGGAACTTTGACTAGGTTGAATTATACCAGCCTCTAGCATTTCTGCAACCATACGTTTGATTTCACTCTTTTGGGCATAGGGATATCTATATTGCCTGATGTTTGGAGGAACGCTTCCTGGAATAAGATGAATAACATGATCATGATCACGAATAGGTGGGAGAACTTTTGGAGTCTCAAATACCTTGGAATGATTGTCCAAGACTTTTTGGAGGTCTGAAGAAATAAATGATTTCGATGTGGAAACATCTAGCGAACATAATTGTGCAATTACACCTCTTTGTTATTTTTTTAGAAGCTTTTTCATACCATTAGAGCTGATTATCTTTCCTGGTTTCCCTGCAATACCCCTTAATTCAACTTCCTATCCTGCCACATAAAATTTCATGAAAAGTTCTTGAAAATTAAAGGTTATTGTACCCAAGGATTCTAGACATTGGACTCCTAATACAACATTAGCACCTCCCATTGGAATGGAAAGCATTGGGCTAGTCAATACATATTCTCCCATAGATAGCATGATATTATGGCACTTTCCAGAGAAATTTATCATTCCTCCATATGCAACCATCACTTGACACTCTGGTGCTGGATATAGGAAGAAATTCAATTCTTTGGCTATCTTACAATGAATAAAATTGTGGGTACTTCCTAAATCAATCAACATTATTACCTTTTTCTTCTTGATTTGTCCTTCTATCTTGATGGTTTGAGGAGTGGTAATTCCAGCCAATGCATTATAAGATATGGTTGGATTGATTTCTTCTTTATCTAGGCTGTGTTCCTAGAGTATATCCTCTTCTTTTGAACTTTCTTGCTACTTTTCTTCTTCCTCTTCACAATCTATGTAGAATAATTTCTTCTCAGCACACTTATTACCTTTAGTGTATTTTCTATCACAACCATAACAAAGCCCTTTTGCTCTTTTTTCTTCCAATTGTTGTGGTGTCAACCTTATAGGTTGTGGAAGACTAGGGGCAACAACACTTCCGTCTTTATAGTTGTGAGTGGTATGCTTCCTGGTTGCCATAATTTTGCTTTCCATTTTTCTTGCTAACCTGAATGCCTTCTCTAATGAATTAGGTTCCAAAGGCGAACATCATGTTGGATATTATCCTTTAAAGACCCTATGAACACATCAATCCTATGCTCCTCTGGAATATCTTTTACCCTTATGTTCATTTTTGGAACTCCTCAATGTGCTCCATTATTGAACCCTTTTGTTTGAGACTTATCAATTGGCTAAAAAAAGTGTTGCTTTTTGTATCCTCATAATGTGCTGTCAATTCTTCCATAAAAATTGCCCAACTGATAATTTGTTTACGAGAGAAAAGCCATTGATACCATACAAACTGATTTGGTTCCAAATATAAAGTTTCAATACATACCTTTTGTGTGTTTTTCACATTATTTAGATCGAAAAATTGTTCCATCTGTAATATCCATGTTGCGGGATCCTTGCCATCAAACTTCCTCATGTCAATTTTTGAAATATGGTGGGTCTTCGATCCAACATTAGAGTCTATGAAATCATGATTAACATTTCTTTTGTTCTCGTCATGAGTTTCCTTTACTACCCTTTCACCATTAGTAAGCATTTCTTGTAGAAACTTTGTTAAATCTGTCTTCAGATACTCCATGCCTGTCTTCAAATCTGTCTTCAAATCTATCTTCAAATCATCCATCATAGCTTCCACATCATTCATCTTAGCTTCTACGCCTTTCTTTAAACAATCCATCTTAGCTTCTACACCTTTCTTTAAACCATCCATATTAGCTTTTACATCTTTCTTTAAACCATCCATCTTAGATTTTGTTCCTTTTTGTGCAAGTGACACTTGTTGCACTTGGTCTCGTAATTTTGATATATCATGTTGCATTTCTTCCTCTTCTTTCATGAGTCATGCTAGAGATTTTAGGTTTCTTACTAAGTGTTTACATATTCTTTCCTCAGGAATCAATTACCAATAATAATGCTTTACTATGCCCTTTGAATTCCTTCAAACTAATTTTTCAAACCAAGCTTATGCAAAAATTTAAAAAAAACTACACGCCTTTTTTCACTTTGTAGGAGCTTGATATTGAATCTGATGTATCTCTATAATTTCAGATCATCCAGTTCTAAAATTGCGATATGTGGTAGCCTTCTGCGTCCTCTTTCCAATGCCACCAGTCTGATCCAAGTTGGATTCTCTAGGGAAGAGTTATGCCAAATCTCCCACAATAACCTGATTATAGACTAGTTCAGTAGAGCGAACTTGTATGACGTGCCACGAGTCACCGTTTCAACCTTTGGCTCTGAAAAATATACACGGGAAACTACAGTCTGTCCTCTTTTTGTAGCTTCTTACTAAATTTCAATCTGATGCTCAAAGAGAAGGTTATGACAATTTTCCCCAAGTCACCTGTTTGAAATGTAATTTAGGAGTCTGCAAAAAGACCAACTTCCTCAGATCATATCTCTGCAAATATAATGCAAAAAGCTCTGAAATTCAGACCCAAGGTTCAATGTGATTTCATCTCAAATGGGTTTTTTCTTAGCTTCTGAAAAGTCGTAGAAAAAAATTTATAGTGAAAATGCTATGATGACCTATTTGGAGTAGCGAAACCCTAGAATCCAAAGCTCTGATACCAAATGTTATGAAACCAGCTCACAAAAAGATAGAAAAGATAGTTGAACGCCTTAGAATTCAGTCTCTTCGAGGGGGCAACCTCCTTTACATTACACAAATGAACAATTCTTGGAAGATTCAAATGAAAAAACCTCCTTTCTATATATGGGAGTCTAAGGAATCAAAATATAACCCAGCCGACCTAACAATAATAATATAAAGCCACAAAAATAACAATAGAAGGATTCTATGGGGCATAGTAATAACAATATGGGGACAATAGGGGCACAACAATAGCAATAAGGAATACAACTACAATAGTAATGGGGTAATCACTAGTATTAAAGAGACCTAACATTAATTCTAGCCAAGGATACGATAATAGTTCCTAATAGTAGAGTAAATTTCAGCCTAAAAGTGGCCTCCTAAGGGAAAATAATAAAATACGAGTTATGAATTTTGAGGGAAAAGAAGAAAACTACTTTTTCATTATACTTTTATGTTATTCCCTTGTATGTTTACTCAAATTTAAACTGTAGACACTCTTTGGATATGGAATTAAATTTTGCATCCAAAGAGCACCCATTATGCATACTTTTGAGAAGACCCACAATGATAAAAAATGAAGATATATTAAAAAAGTGTGTTGAACACACTTTTTTAATGTATCTTCATTTTTTATCATTGTGGGTTCTTCTCAAAAGTATGCATAATGGGTGATTTTGAATGCAAAATTTAATTCCATATCCAACGAGTGTCTACACTTGAAATTTGAGTAAACCTACAAGGAGATAAGCCAAAATTACAATTTAAAATAATAATAGTAATTTTCTTTCCAAAATATTTACTTGTACCACTTTTTAATTTTGAAGGATTTTGATTGGTTTACATATTATGTACATGAAATTTTCATGGGAACTTTTAGGCTAAAATTTCCTCTAATGTCAGCGCTCAAGGGGGTGTATTGATAAGAGACCCCAATTACAATTGACGAGAGCCAAAGCTCGTGCTTCAAGCAAAAGACTCTAGTAGCCACCAACAAAGGTCCCAATATGAATTGTGTTATAAATAGGGGTATATTAATCCTCAATGGACCTGGTTTGAGCTTCACACGAGTAGATACCATGTGAGTTTTTGGAGGAGCAGCATGCAATCAAAGTTGGAGTGTGAAACATGCATGATACTGAGAATGATGAGAGCAACCTATTGTGGCAAGACGTAGGGATAGTTAACATCATAAAAATTATTTATTGGGTGTGTTACCAAGTCCCCAAACCTCTTGAGTAGGAGGGGTGGTGACAACATCACCCCCACCCTCCCCCCACATTTTGCACTATAAACACCCAATCCAAGAAAAAAAAAATAATTAAAAAGTTTTAAGCATTTATTCATAAATAATTTAAATTAAATTTAATTTTGAATGTTCAAATATATTGGAAGAAGGAATCAATAATAAAATAATAAATTAGAAATAGGGGTGGATAAGACTGAGAAAGGAAGGGTCATAAAAAATTATTAATTAATTATTGAGTAATTAAAGATATTATTATAATGATAAAAATAATATAACAAAATAGCATAGTCTAACTAATAGATGAAATGACTTTTTGACTGGAATTTGACAATACAAATTTTATTAAGATTGTGATTTCTTATTATTAAAAATGAATTTTTGAAATCATAAGTGGATTCAGTGCCCTAAAATACCCTTGATGTACTAGATCTTTGCATATTAAACAAGTTAAACTTATGGTTTTGAAAATCTCCACTGTATTTTGGAAAAAAATAACCAATTTTTTTTCAAAATAGGGTCATTTCGTCTATTAGTTACATTACTCGTAACAAAGGTATTAAATAATTAGTCCTTAGAGGAAAAAAAATTAATTAATTAAAAAGTTTTGAACATTTATTCTTTACAGATTGAACATTCAAATAAATTGGGAGAAGGAATTAATAATAAAGTAATAAATTAGAAATAAGAATGGGTAAGACGGAGAAATGAAAGATCATAAATAATTATGAGTAATTAAGGAGATCATTGTAATGATTAAAATAATAATAAATAAATAAATTAACAATAATAATAATGAATAGAAAAGGTATCCTATAAAATTATTATTATTATCATATTAAGATTGTTAATTAAGCAAATTATCATTGGTAGTATTATATATTGTTTATCTAGTATTGGTATTAATATTATTAGTACTAGATCATAGTATTATATTATATTTCAAAGCATTGGATCATATTAATAGATTTTATTATTCCGAATTAATATAATAATATTAGTGTTGATAGATAGGGAGGGAAGTAGCTCATAATTAAAGGAACAAAATAATAAAGAACTAAAATTAAATGATATGTAAAATATCAAAGGATCAAGTGATTATATTATTAACAGGTTGTAATATTATAATCAATGGATAAGGATTTATTGGAGGAGAGAAAGAACCCTTATTTACAGGATCAAAAGAATAAGGAAAAGAGAGACAAAAGGATTTATATTAAAGGATCAAGTAAAGGATAAACTTAAAGGAATTGATTTCCTTTCACTTTATCCTTCGCTTGATCCTTTAATATCTCTCCTTTCATTTCTCTTTTCTTTATTTTTTTTTATCATGTAATTAAGGGTTCTTTCTCTCATCCTATGAACCCCGTCTATTGATTATAATATTACAATTTATTAATAATATAATCACTTGATCCTTTGATCTTTCTAATATCATTACATTTCTCTTCTTTATTCTTTTGTTTCTTTAATTAAGATTTCTCTCTCCATATCCATCAATCATAAATTTGGAATAATAGAATCTATTAATATGAACCAATACTATGAAATATAATATAATACTAGGATCTAGTACTAATATTAATACTAATATGCCCACGGGGTGTAGAATACACAGTGATGGGGTGTATTGTTAAGTCACTCTATGATGTGAAGGTCATTGGTTTGAAACTTCGTGTGAAACAATCTAGCCATGTTAAGGGTTGGTGTGGCTAGGTGCGATCCTCGGGTGATTTTGACAACTTAAATGCCCCTGCGTCGAAGTTTCTCAAGTCACAAGTCAAGCCTGATGTAATCTCTGAAGAACTCAAACAACTTGACAAACGAAAGAAAAATATTAATACTAATACTGTATAAACAATATCTAGTACTAGCAATAATAGTTTTCCTAATTAAGATTCCTAATATTATAACAATAATAATTTTAGAGGATTATTATTATTATTATCTCTTTAATTACTTAATAAGTATTTATGCCCTTTATTTTCTCCCTCTTAATGACTCTTATTTCTAATTTATTATTTTATTATTAATTCATTTTTCCAATTTATTTGAATGGTCAACATTTAAATTTGTTTAAATTATTTATGAATAAACTTTCAAAACCTTTTAAATTAATTGATTTTTTTTCCTCTAATAGCTAATTATTATAATATTTTTGTTATATATATTTTTATCATTATAATAATCTGTAATTATTCAATAATTATTTATGAACTTTCTTTTTTACTTTGTGATCATCCCATCAGTAGTTTTCTTTGTCCCATAAATCCACTTACAACTAACAAGTTTCAAGTTGGGTGGAAGAGGGACCAATTCCCATGTGCTATTCACCATCAAGGAATTATACTGCTTCCTAATTGGTGCCTCCAAAAATGGGTTTCCTTTAGCCTCTACATAATTTTTATGGTCTATTCGAAGCCTCATATAATATTTGATAGGTAATATACACTTTGTTGCTACAAAATCATGTGGAATTTCGATAAACTATGAGCTAGTTCTCCCTGGACTAATAAGATCATCCACTAGTTCACTAGTTTTTTTAAGTATCTAATATACCCATCATGATATATTCTTTGAATATGCAATATCATGTTTTTAATGGAAAATACCATATTTTAATTTCTAAATAGAAATTGGATCCAAATAATTCTCTCTGAGATCTATGACTAGAAGTGATGGAGATGGCGAAGTAGATTGTTCCTGAGGTGGCTATAAGGGACCTTATTCAAACTCAAAACTCCATTTTATGAAACAAATATCTGTGGCTAAATTTAATAATATTTATCCCTTCACTAGCTCTAAATATACTAAATATACATGCTCCTTACTTTAAGGTTCCATATCCTTCCTCCTATCAGAAGGGATCATATCCCATACACGAGAACCAAAAATTATGAAATGTGTAACATTCAATTTCTTCCCTATAAATGATTCATAAGGAGTGATTCCATTTATTGATTTATGTGGAATTATATTCTTAATATAGAATACATATTTGATGGCTATAGCACATATCTTAGGAGGAATTTCTCTATCCTACAACATATTGTTTCTCATTTCTTTTAGTGACATGTTCTTTCTCTTAAACACTCCATTCTGTTGTGAAGGGAATGGTATTGTATTTGCAACTTTGCACATTCTTTTGAATAGATATTTTCAACTTTATTGACATACTCTCCTCTATTATATGTATGAATCTTCTTAATCCTCTTCCCTATTTGATTATCAAAAAAATACTTGAAAGCTTCAAGTTTTTCAAAAACTTCATTTTTAAGCTTTAAAAGGTACAACCATGTAACCCTTAACAAATCACTAATAAAATGCAAGTACATGCCTTGTTTTTCTCTCGGATGGGTGAGGGAAAGGACACATAATGGACCACTATGTACCAAATTTATAACTATAGTATATCTCCATGGTTTTTTGTGTCAAACTCCTCCTCTAGATGCTTTCTAAGTATGCAACCTTGGAAAACTCCATTTATATATTGACTATTTTCTAGGCTTCAACCATTCCTTGTTTACTCAGTTGATCCAAATATATGTAACTCACATGAAGACACCTCTCATGCCACAAACTTCTCTTCTCGTCTATATTAATAAGAAGAGAAACAAAATTTGATTTTGGAATGAAGTGTGAGAAAGAATAAAACTTGGAATGGTGGTCAACCTTGCCAACTATTTCCATGAAACCATCTACCATGTTGAAAATCACCACTATATCCCAAGTGAACTCAACTCATTTCCTTAAACTTGAGTTTGTGATACAGTATATGGAGAGAACATTTATGGATATATTAGGTACATGAAGCACGTTGTGAAATCTCCCGTAGTCGATATTAATTCTTCCTTCTCGACGCACCTTAAAAGGAGAATCATACCCCATCAAAATAGATGGTCCCTAACAAGTCTCCAAGAATGAAAAGGTATGAGATCAAGAAGCTATATTATGAGTGGCTCCTAAATCAATAATCCAAGTATTAGAAGAGTAGTGATGTAAATCAAAGAATGACCATTACCTTTTTCTTTTGGTGGCTTGTCCCCTTGCTTCTTCTTGGCATTATCGATGTGATTGAACGTCGTGTGCAATAAGGCCAAGTATTTTTGTCATGCTTTCAATCTTGGTATTCAATACTTTTTTGCAATATATGTGCACTTATTCTTGTTCTTCTTAGACTTCCCCACTTGGAAATGGAACTCTTCTTAGTGTTATTTTTCTTTCCTCCCTTCTTGTGATCTAGTTCCTTTTTTCCCTTCTTTTCTTCTTGTTCTTCTTACTAGTTTCCGGTGTTGCAAACACATGGAACTTGGATCACCTTAAATCCCCCATATGAATTAGCTTAGTTTTCTATTGAATAAATTATTCCATAAACCTATTCAAATATTGTATATTACAATTTTTACCCATTGGCATTTTAGCAATATGGAAAGAAGAAACAAAAACAAAATATTCAATTCCTATTTTTGAAATAATTGAAAGGTTCAATTGGTCTTCATTTTTGTCAATGCCACAATTTGTTACCTATTGAAGCAAAGCCTTGAATATCGAAAATAATTTATTAGGGTATAAAATTTTCTTAGGCCCATTAATATAAGCTCATTCTCTAGCTAATTTCCTCTCAACTCATCTAACTTTCCAAACAATGTCGCTAACTTGGTCCATACCTCATTGGGTGTGTTACAAGAGTAAATGTTGAATCAGAGGTATGGGGAAATTAACAAGCATAGGAACCCATAGGCTTCATCCATATTGTTGAAGTGATTTGAATTATCTAAAGCTAAATTGGGCTTTACTTCAGTCCCCATTATGATCCTATAGAGACTTTTTCTATGCAATAATAGTTGGATCTTTGGCTTCCAGTCAAAATAGTTTAATGGAGTTAGAATCAGATTAATAGTTGGCTAATCGATTATTTTTGGTATGTTAAAACCTATAAAACCATTAGTATTTCTGACAAACACTTTAATTCTTTGATACTATGTTGGACCTTAAGCACAAGCACAAGATCTATTGTATAGAATATATACTACAACATTGCATAATAAGAAAGAAGAGAGAAAAAATTGCACTAAAAGAGACTAAGTATCCCAGAATACTAATCTTAATTACTCATATATTATTTTTTGAGTTGTTTCTTGACAAGAATACAATTAAATAACCCCCCTTGAGAAGAGCAAAAAAAAATTCACTAAAAGAGACTAAGTATCCCAAAATACTAATTTTAATTACTCATATATTATTTTTTGAATTGTTTCTTGACAAGAATACAATTAAATAACCCCCCTTGAGAAGGAGCCAATGTGCACTAGGTTGAGGTTCCATAGTGCATGCACACTAGAAGAAAAGAAAGCACTTTCCATGATTATCTAATAGCTTGAAATTAGGCTTCATCCATCTTGTTGAAGTACTTTGATTTTCTACAGGTGAATTGGGTTTTCCTTCAGTCCCCATAGTGATCATATAGAGTTCCTTTTTACACAATAACAATAGGATCTTTGACTTCCACTCAAGATAGTTGAATGGAGTTAGAATCACACTAATTGTTGGTTCATCCACTCTTTTTTGGTTGTTAAAACATATAAAAACACACAATAATATGTTATTATTCCTCATAAACACTCTAATTCTATGATACTATTTAGATTTTAGCACAAGCACAAAATCTATGTAAAAAATACTACACATTGCATAATAAAAAATAAGAGAGAAAAAATTGCACTAAAAAAGACTAAGTATCCCAAAACACCAATTTGAATTACTCATATATTATTTTGTTTATTTTGTATTTACATGAATACAATTAAATAACCTTGCTTAAGAAGAATCCAATGTGCACTAGGTTGGGGTGCCATAGTGCATGCACACTAGAAAACAAAAAAACACTTTCCATGATTAGCTAGTACCCTAAAATTATAGTAGGAGACCCTAAAATAGAGTGAGAGTCTAAAATAAGGTTGACTTAATATAAGTGGGGTCAATGTGGGGCACCCTCCATGAGCCTCAATCTTGTAAAAGAAAATATTTTTTTCTTCTTTAATCAACAACAAAAAATGTTTTTATACATCGAAAAAATTATTCTCTTCAAGTTTGTTTTACAACACACATATTCATAATGTAAAAGAATATTAACAACATATTTAAATGAACATAATAAATAACAAAACATACATGGTTATTATTTCCCCTTTTTGATTCTCCTTCTAGGACCAACTGACTAAATATTCCACCCTTCAAACTAGGAACAACCTATCTATCTCCCTAGCCATGGAACCTTCACAAGTTCTCTAGTCCTTCATGCCCAAGATTTTAATTTTTGCCATAGTGTGTCTAAATTGAGTGCTCCAATCACCATTTTCCAAATTCCTCCCTCAATATCCATTGAAAATTAAAACCCTTATTGTCCTGACTCCTCTAAGTTTCTTCATCTCCTCCCTCGAGACTTCTCCCAAAACTCAATATGATCAAACGACCAAAAGTTTGCTTCCAATCCTCTCCCGCAAATACTTATCCTTCTGAGGAACTCTAAAATGATTTCAAATAATTATTTCCCATCTAATTCTATTTAATAAACTCCCCATTCCTTACCATAAAATATTGAACTCACTTACTACATTGTAAACTTTGTTGACCCGTGTATAAATATCTCAAGTCTTTCCCTTCTTCTAAGGTAAGAGATGGCACAAATTCACCAAGTTTAAGTAATATCTAATAAAATAATTGATCAAAAAAATAGGATACAATCAAATTCAAAGAGTAACCAAAGGGCGCAAATTAATTTAATATTAAATAAATCATAAGGTTATACTTAAATTCTAATCAATCCTAATCATTAATCAATCATCTATCATAATAGAACATAGAATTCTAGTGTATTTGTTTAAGGTTTTGGAATGTGGCTAGCATATACATACCTCATATGTATACTAATAAAACTAATAAATACATATAATAGCAATAAATCTTATAGAAGGTATGCTAATAACTTAGCATAGCATAATAGGATCAAGGAGTGGGCACCTTCATATTACTCCATCCCAAAGTTAGAGTCAATAGGATGCAAATGGTTAAGGAGTAATAGGATAATGACACATAATCGAAAACAAATAAATATGTAGTAACCAAAATTAAGGAGCATATGAAGAAATTATTTACCATATGGATTTCACAGCTAAGTTATACCCACATGTTCTACCTGACCTACTTACACTCCCATCCTATCCATCCTTTGTAGCAATATACTATGGCATGGCTATGTTGATCTAACCACCGATGGAACCGAAATGGTGGAAGCTTAAACTTTATCAACCTAACTTCCCAAGCAGGAAAATGGTAGTTATCATCACACAATTAAGGGAGAGTGTCTATCATAGACCTCCAACGGCTCTAGGTTTGGAGGTTACATGGTGGGAAATACCTCCACCCATCCTTAACGAACTAGGGTTAATAGCCTACCATTCGACCACACTATGGTGTTGGTTTCAGGTTCTTTTCATTGAATTATTAAGTCAGTAGTCTTGCTACCTACAAGGACAAACCTCACTCAATGTCATAATATTTAATTTAAATTAGTAAAAATATAATAGAACAATGTATATCATACCATTAGTCATTTGATTCCATAACATTAGCCAGTTGGTACCATGGTTCTTTGGTTATCGCATAGCCCCCTTCCAACTTGTAGGTTAGTTCTATCCAAGAATATGCATAATATATATATAGCTGATGTTAATTATCATATTATCAGACTCCATATCCACATACTAATGTCTCTCAGTTAACATTGGGATGATGGAAGTAAATCATAGATTAGATATTTTAATCAAGACAACATAATTCATTTCAGTTTTTTATATAAATAATTCCATCTCTCCAATTTGAAATGCAATAATATTATATACTATTCATAAGAAATACATCATGAAAATACAAGTAGGGCCTCAATATAAGTAGCTATCTAGGTCAAAATGGGCATCACATGAGATAAAGAAGTGAGGTATGACCCTAACATAAAGTCTTTTCATTCTCCTTGGTAGTAGAATTTGGGCTATGCTTGTTCCTCTAGACCTTAACCTGGTCCACCAAGAGATGCCTAAGTTATCAAACTCTACAATCCAGTATGTGTAACAGTTCAACCATAATGGTTCCACATCCGAGACCTACATTTCGCTCCAAATAAGTTTGAGAAATGCATTAGAAACATAATTTTGGAGAATATATACATTAAAAACATAATGAGTTTTATGCAATTGTGATGGTAGTACAAGATGATAGGAAACTGATCTAATTTTCTCTTTGATACTAAAAGATCTTAATGTTTCTGGGAAAATTAGTGCCTTTTTGAACGACTAACCCTCTAGGTTTGGTAGCTAACATAGAAACAATAGTTAACGAAATTCACTATCTTTCCTATGAGGGATAGATAAGAAAGATATTATGAAGACCAACCTGTAACTTTCACTTGAATCCTTGCTTTATCTCCCTCTCCTTTGGCTGATCCTATAACTCCTCCTCATACTTAACACACTTGGAGAGTACCTACATAGCTACAGAAACAAAGACCTGCCAAAGAATAATGATCATCACAGCGTAAACATCATAGAATCAGAAATATGATAAAAAAATGAATGCATTTAATTAGTGTCTTTTCGAACGACTAACCCTCTAGGTTTGGTAGCTAACCTAGAAACAACAATTAAGAAACTCACTATCTTTCCTATGAGTGATAGAGAAGAAAGAGATTATGAAGATCAACTTGTAACTTTCACTTGAATCCTCACTCGATCTCCCTCTCCTTTGGTTGATCCTGTAACTCCTCCCCATACTTAACACACTTGGAGAGTACCTACACAGCTACAGGATCAAAGACATGTCAAAGCATAATGATCCGTCACAGCATAAACATCATAGAATCAGAAATATGATAAACAAATGAATGCATTTACAGTTAACACAATCAATTGGGAAAATATTGAAGACCTTTATTGATACCAAGGAGAATTACAACCCATAAGAAGTTTGATCCAGTTCCATCCTCCCAGCTTTAAGCCTTCTTCACCTCATGAATTGGCAAGAACACATCAAAAATATCACAATGCTCTCACCTCAATACTGAAACTAGTAGCACTTCCTTACAACTCAAAATAATTCAACCTTTTGATCTCTTGGATGGGAGATCCTTTTATAGATGATTGCAGGAGGGTGAGTCATCAATGTGGATGATGAATTCCATTCCATTTGTTGAAATTAGTTCCACAAGAGAGGGGAATTGGAGATGGTTTCCTAGTTCCCTTGGTCATCCTTGGGCGAATTCAGAGAGGCAAGTGGCACAGGAGAAGTTTCTAGAAGATTCCATGAGCAACCAACTAAGAAATTGTCCCAGAGTTTTGTCCAACCTCACTCGTCTCACTTAATAAAGGGACAAACTGCAATGCATCTCACTTAGACAGTGTAGCAGGTGAGATGCATCTCACCCTAACATAGGGCTTTCAGATATGGTTTAATTTAGGCACATTCTGGATGATTTATGAGATGGAACTTTTGGGGAATGAGTCATTCAGATGACTAAGCTTCATTAGGATATAAAACAACCCTTTTAGGGGTTGATGTGCCCAAATATGTCTATAACACCCATAAATTGGGGTGATAAATGTGTCCCTTTTCCAAACTAAAATATTCTCTTATTGGGTCGTATACCAATAAAATATTTACCCCCAACCTCATAAATTTAATCGGCCCTATGTGCATTGGCATAACTCTTCTATCTATCATGTGCTTCCTTCAACCATTGTCGAATCTAAATCACCTACTATTTTTCTTGTACCAATTTAGGCCCTACTATTAATCTATCCTCCAACCTTTCCTAACTCAACAATGTTTTGCATGGCCTCCCATATAAATCTTGATAAGGAGGTATCCCCATTGAACTATGGCAATTGTTATTGTAGTTGAACTCTATCAATGGTAGGTACTTCTCCCATTGAGTTGGTTATCCATAACATACATTATAAACATGTCATCCAACCCAATTTACTCTTTCATCTTTCCCTTCTATTTCTAGATGATAAGCAGAGTTTATGTTCAACTAAGTCCTCAATGTCGACTGCAAACTTTCCAAAACCTAGACATGAATCGAGAGTCTCTATCATAAATTATCTATTTAGGTAACCCATGTAACTAGATAACTTCACTTATAAATACATGTGCCACATTAGTGACATCATAAGTGTCTCTCACTGGGATGAAATGGGAAATTTTGGTCAACTTATCAACTAAAACTAGGATGGCCTTATTCCTTTTTGAAATGAGTGGAAAACCCGCAAAAAAATCCATTAAGATGACCTCCAACTTATACATAACAATTTCATGTGGTTGTAGGAGTCCTACTAGTTAGTGATGGTCAACCTCCACTTGCTGACATTCAAAGAACTTCGCAACAAAATAAATTATGTCATGCTTCATATCTGCCCAAAATAAAATCTTCTCCATGTCTACACACATCTTCTTCATTCCAAGATGTGCACATTCAAGTGCTCTATGGGACTCCTTGAGGACTGTTCTTTGTATATTCCCCTCCTTTTAGATCTACATCCTTCCTTGAAATCTCAACAATACCTTCATGGACATATCCCTCAAACTTTGGTCCTATTAGGTTACCATTATGGACTTCTATGTAACCTTCAAATACCAACTATCTCCAAGGAATTTTTCTATCATGTACTCCCTCAAATTTACCCTCAAGGGCACCATGGAGAAGATATGTGGTCTTTTGCTTAGTGCACTGGCCACTACATTCTCCTTTACCTTGATGTACGAAATCCTAAAATCATAATAATTAATGAAATCACTCCATCTCCTCTATCTAGGATTCATATCCCTTTGATTGAAGAGATGCTTCAAGATCTCATGATCAATATTTAGCTCAAAGCTTCTCCCAACAAGGTAATTCTTCCAAAGTTTCAAATCTAGAATCACCGCTACTATTATATGTCATGGGAAGCATATAGATCTTGATTTTTCTTCAAATCCATATATTCATGAGCTATTACTCCCCCTTCTTGCATTAGCACCACTTCTAATCCTTACTTTGAGGCATACATGCAAATTGTAAAGTCTTTCTCCATGTAAGGAACTTGAAATATTGGTGAATTGGTTAGTAATCTCCTTAGCTCAATGAATGCAATGTCACACTCATTCATTCATTTATAACTAATTCATTCATGTTTTAGTGTGGTGATTTATTTTTCAATATTTGAAACCCTTCCAAAAGTCTTTAATAATAACCTACTAAACATATGAAGCTTCACACCTCATGAGCATATTTTTGGAACTCAATAATCCATTATGGCCTTCACCTTTTCCAAGTCCTCTGAAATCTCCTTTCCTAAAATGATGTGGCCAAGGTAATGAATCTCCTTCACAACTTGTCTTCCATTAAGCATGTCAACACAATCCTTAAGTGCTCTTCATGAACCCTTTCATTCTTTGAATACACAAGAATGTCAACTAGAAAGACTTGCAAAATGTGGTCCAAATACTTCCAAAATATGCCATTCATGAGGTTCATGAACACTTATGGGTGCATTAATCAAACCAAACGGAACTAGTATGAACTCGTAGTGCACAAACTGAGTTCAAAGGGTAGTTTTTGGGATGTCACCTTCCATAATTATTAATTGGTGATATATAGATCAAATATTTTTTTGAACTACTCCCTTAATTTGATCAAAGAGATCATAATTTTGGATATTAGATACCTATTCCTCACCATGTCTTGATTCAAGCCCCTGTAATCTATGCACAATATTAGGGAATTATCCTTCTTAACAAAAATAGTTGGTGCACCCCAAGGTGAAATGTTGGGTTTAATATGTCCAAAGTCCAATAGTTCTTTCAACTATGTCCACAAATCACAAATTATGGATCAGTAATCCTATAGGGTATCTTAGATATCGACTCCATAATAGGCTTTATTTCTATGTTGTCCCTCTTAGGAAGTAACCCTGGAAACTAATTAGGGAAAACATCCGTGAATTCCAAAATAAATGGGTGGTAATCTAAGGAGTATCCCTTTTGGTCACTTACAACCTCGACCACATATAATTTATAGCCATACCTAAGGAAACTTTTAAACTTCATCACTGAGATTAATCATAAGGGAACTTCCCTCTTGATGCCATAGTTCTCAATTGGTCTTCCTTCATCATCTAAACATATCACTTTCCTTTTGAAAAAAGTCTTCCAAGCATAATGAGCTTCTAGCTAGTCCATTACAATGACTACATCAAACATTCTAAGCATAGTGATGTATGCCTTTAACCTACTTATACATACCTCAAACATTGATCTACACTAGGTCCTACTACTTATTTTATCCTAGAATCCATATCGACTAGTTTAAGTCATCATGATCATAGGATGCCGACCCACATTTTTCTAATGCAACTGATGAAATGAAACTATATTTGCACTAAAATAAAATAGACTATTAACTTTTACATAATGTATCATACCTAGTTTTTCTACAATGGATTAGTGTTCAGCTTTATGGTTGTCGATTGTTACATAAATCTGATGATGGTTACCTTATCTTCACATCACCTTTCCTTCTCTACATGTGGTATCAGGTTGTGAATAAGGGAAATCATGTTGGAAATGAGGTCTCTGACATCCCCAACAAGTGATATGCGGTGGATTATGAATAGATTTTTGTGGAGCCATCTATAATGAGTTCCTTCCCCTAGAACCTTTTCCCCTACTAGTATCTCCATGTACTTTTCATAGACTTGCATGAGTCCCTAAATATGATGGTGAAGATACAATGGAAGCCATCAAAATCCTCATTTCCATTATTCTAGCTACAACCTTATTTCCATACAGTGGTGACCTAGAACTTCCTCCCATATGGAATATATGAGGGGCCTTCCCCACAGATGTTGGTTATTATAGAAAGGTAACCCTTTTCCTACCTTATAATTCCAAATGTTCTTCTATGTAACGATCATTTCAACTACTTCAATAACCAAATATAGTTTCCACATCTAAAAAATTTCCATGTCCTTAGGGTTCAATTGATAAATGAAATGATCTACTTGGAAATGGTAAATTTTCATGTATGAGACATATTTTACCAATTCCATGAAGTTGATATTATACTCTTCTATTATTCATGTTCCCTTAATCAAAGCATGAAAGGCTCCTATCTAATGTTCTTTGCAATATGTTCGTATGTACTTTTTCTTGAACCTTTTCTTAAACAATTCCTAGTGTTATAGCTCCAAATCTCACTCTTGAGGTTTGTGAAGCTGCACTCATGGCCTAGGGCAACCCCTCCTTCCAGACCTGGTCCCAAATTTAAAAAAACAGTGGTTTTTCCCTATATGCAACATTTCCCTGAGCTAAACACATGTATACGCGGGTCTGTTTATACCCAACCCACGTATATGTATAAAAAACACTTAAAAAAAATAAATATCCTTAATTTTGGGCAGAGATCACGGGTTTTACCTGTTGATCACTAGTTAGTGTCTGTGGCCCAACTGTTCCCAACGAATTCCCAACTAAAAAACTAGTTTGGGAGAAGTATAAAAAGGCTTCTATGGGAAAGCCAAACGGAGGAGAGAAGGGAGAGAAAGATTACTATCCCTGACCAAGTCTGAAGATCCTTGTGCCTCCTACACTTCCCCCATCCTGCAGGAAACCCTTGTTTCCTTATGTGTGTTGATGATTTCATACTACTTGAGAGATCATGGATTAAGTCATGGAAGGAGTTTGTTAAAGGCTTGAGACTGGACGAATCCGGGAGACAGTTCCACTTGGAGCCTGCGAAAGGACGACTTAGGTGAAATTGTTCCTTCTCTGTACTTTCTTTGTCTATAATAAAAGAAACACGTGTCTTTGTTCCTGATATAAATATTCTTCATGTGATGATTCACATGTGATCGGTTGTTTAATTGCATAACTAACTACATTTCCTTATAATATGAAGTTGGTTTCTTTATGATGTTTAGTCCATATACTGCTACACTTTCTTGAATTGTTGGTTTTGCAGGTCAAAGGAGCAAAGGAACTCCAAGAAGGGTTTGGACCCTGGGAGGCCCTTCTCAAACGTAGGACCTTAGGTACGCCCCCTATCGTAGAGTTTTCTTATAATAGCATTATGATTGCATGGAATGTGTGTTTCTTTGCATAAATAACCTTCAGCCTACTAGGGTATTCACCCAAGACCCTAGGGGAGTTTATCCCACAACAGAATTGGCGACTCCGCTGGAGACAACACTATTGTTGTTCCTAGTTTGGGTGTATTCAATCCAATCAGGGCTTAGCTTTTTGTTTATCTTTTGTCACTCTGTAGTCAGTACCTGAATTGTGAGCTTTGATCAGTTTTTTCCAGACATTTTTCTTCGTTTTTCTTGGAAGCTTTTTATACGCTAGTTTCTCTGTTTACAGAAGCGTATATATGCATCTTTCCTTAAGTGAACCTATGTATATGGAAGTTTCCTTAAGCCTTGTCAGGTATACATGCCTCTATGTGCAAACACAGTCGCGTATATCTTTAATTTTCAAGATTTTTTTTTTTTTTTTTTTTTTGGAAGATTGTATGCTGGTCTGATTCAATTTGGAACAACCACTGTTCTGTCACAGTCTTTAGTTTTACAGCAAGTGTCTTGTTTCGAATTCTCTCTGATTGTGAAAAGGTTGGTCTTGTTTATTTTCTTACAAACTTCATTTATTTTTGCTTAAGCACACAAGGTTTCTTGCAAGGAATCTTGGATGCTCTGTGTATTCAGGGCAGAAAGATTGATTTCAATCTTTGTGTTGAGTTTTGTTTTAATGAATTTTTAGTTTGCATGTTTGAACTATTTTTATGACCATCTTCTTTTCTTGCTTTATGAAAGTCGTTTGTTCATGCTTTCTTGAAAGTTGTCTTTTCAATCTTTTGGTTTTCATTGCCAAGCTCATCTCGCTGCTTGTTGATTGTTAAAAGCATTTCAAAGCACCTTTTTTGTTGAGTTTCCACTTGTTTTGTGTTGCAAGCTCGCAAAGTGCTTCATTGCCTATTTTTTTTCAGTCATCAAGTTTTAGTCTTGTTAGAGCATTTTTGAAAATTCGTTTTTGAGTTGCTTTTGAAGGAAACTTCTTGAAACTTTGTTTTGCTTTCTTGAACTTTGTTTTGATTGAGTTTTCCTTTTTGTTGAGTGAAAGTGCCTATTTGTTTGTCTTCATCTTGCTTTTAGTGCTTAGACGAAATAAGCAATAAAAACTTATATTCCATCTAAACATTTAAGTGGAAAATCTAAAATTGATAAACAAGCAACTTTCATCTTTTGATTTAAGAGTAGTTTTGAATCTTGCATCAGCATGTATTTGTTGCATTAGGATTAGTTTGTGCATCTTTCTAGGCATTTATAGTTTTGTTATCTTTTGTGAGTGTGAAGTTTGAAAACAAAAGAAAAAAAAAATTGTACTTTTATTTGAAGTTCCTCTGAACCCTATAGAAATTTCTTTTCATCGAAAAACGAAAAACAAGTGCATGTGCATGTAGTTTGGTTTTATTAATTTCTTTTGCGTCAAAACACCAGCAGTTTCACTTCTGTCATCCCTTGACTTAAATAACATCCCATTAAAATCAAGCGCTAATTTAAAATATACTAGAACTTTATATTTGTCGAGTTAGATACATCAACAAGTTTTAGGATATTTTAAAGCCTTGGATTAGGTGTGTGGACAGTTAACTCTCCAAGGCCATTTTAAACTGTCAAACATAGGAGTCTGAATAGTGAGTGAAAATCCAATAGCATTAGGAATACTAGAAAAGCTTCGGATCTGGGAATTAAGCACAAGGGTCTGTAAAGACAGGGAAGAGAGATACCCCCTCTCCTACTTGTCCGAACTTACCTCACGACTGTTCCGCCTGGCTTCTGATACGAGTTGGTAACCTTAGTTGCTACTCCTAGGGATCTACACAGGTGGCTGCGGAGGGGAATCCCATGGCACCTGAGGTCGACGTTGTATCACTCTCAACAGTACTACTGGAGGGCACCCTTGCGAAGCTTGGGGGCTTGCACCGGCACAGGTTGTTGTTAGGAGGTCAGCGTAACTTCCTCTGTTACCTTTGCTGATAGGATTAGGCCGTCATTATCCCAGACTATCTTTGGAAGGCCCCTTACTTCACTTTCTCGTATTTTGATGTCCGGTCCTAATCACCCGGAGTGAAAATACTTGGAAGTTGTTTGACTGGCTGATATCTTTAGGGACTTTATAGTGTGTGCTCTATGCTTCTAGTTGGCCTAGCTTTCAATTTTTTGAGTCTTTAGTTAGATCTTAACAAAAAATTCAAAGTGGCTAACTAAACACCTAGACAGTCTCGAAGACTTCGTGGTCTTTCACCACCAAGTTTAGAGCCTTCACCTAGAGGGCGCAGAGGTAATATTGCTGGTGGGTTTCGTCCCGTGGTAGCTAATGCATCGGGGATTGATCCTCCCCTCGGGGGCATCAGTGCTCAAGATAGACCTGATACTTCCACATGACAAAAGAGAACTACTCCTGTACTTTCTCGAGTTCTCTTTCGGACGCAAGATAACGTAGAGGTAGAAGAACTCTCAGATTCATTAGCGGCTCTATATTCTCCCCTACCTCCTAGTCATCTGGAAGTGTTACAATACGTTGGGTATCCAATGCATCGACCGTCAAGTCTAGGTGACATAACGCACTTACCATCAATGACCACTACTGGAAGCATGGCTTTTATTAAAAGTGCTACAACTGTGTAGACTCTAATATTTGTACAAGGGGGAGGAACTATTTCCATCCCCTCTGCTTCTTTGTTCGGTCTTTTGCTAGCATATCTTTAGTTGGGACTACCTCCATTCCTTCTATGAGTGGAAACTCCCAAACCAATGCTTTTAGTTCTGGATTTTTCCCATTTGGCACCCATTCACAGGGTATTTCGTCAATTTCATTTAGTGCCGCCACATCCATAATGGGTGGATCAGTTTCATTCCAGGGTTTTCCTTTTGGAAGTGGTCATATACCACATTTCAACCTAACAATTGGATCTATGCTTTTCTCTTCTTTAGGACAAAGTAGCAATCCTTTTCAAGGTTGGGCTAGCCCTGCGGTTAGTAGTATGGGAACTGGGAATTCGTTTCTCGTCCAATAAGGGAGTAGGCCGTACTCCATGGTTATTTCATTCTAAAGTATTCCTCCTATAGCCTCTGCTTGGGATCCTTATCAGTGGTTGTCTACTCCTTATAATCCTTTAGGAGGAATCTTCACCGGTTATGGAGGTATTGCGGCATGAGTTGGTCAAACTCTGAGTTATGCTGGATCACAAGGCATGCTTTTGGTTCAACTAGTTTTGTAGGTTACTTCGGGCAGCCTGGTGCCTTCCAAAATCCAGGCCCATGTTTTCAGAACTTTGGGAGTTCCGTCCAGTCTAGGTGGAACCCCCAAGGTCCTCCTAGGCTTCTGTTCCTGGCAACTTTGAACTTGCCAGACCTCACAAAGTTAGCAAACGATCCAATCAAATATAATCTGGCCTGGCCTCCGATCCCAACCAAACTTCCTTCAGACATTCCAAAATTCTAAGGGAAGAGTGGTGAGGACCCGCGCAACCATTTGACCACATTCCATTTGTGGTGCTCGTCGAACTCTCTTATTGATGATTCAGTTAGATTGATACTTTTTCAGTGCACCTTGACTGGTAATGCGGCCAAAAGGTATATAGAGTTGTCAGGGGGAAGCTTTACATCTTTATCTGACTTAGCTAATATTTTCTTAAATCATTTCCAGTTGCATGTCCGTTATGATGCCGGAACTGAACTTCTGGCCAATTTTCGTCAGGACACAGCAACTCACATTTCTGACCATATTCAGGAATGGAGACGGAGAAAGAGGCTCATTAAAGCCAAAATCCCTCCGGAGTACCGTCTCGAATGGTTTTTAAAATCTTTACAACCTGAGATCTCTAAGGATGTCTCGATGTCTGGATTTTACTCTGAGGAGCAAGCTATTTTTAGGGCCCATCAATTAGAATTGATCTACTCTCAGTCTGGGATCCTACAAAAATACTTGCCAGATGCTCTTGGGTCAAAGGTTGACATAGCTAAGTCGAAGCCAGGTCCCCATGGGGATGGTATCATTGGATCGGTAGACACAAATGTGGTGAACTTGTTGAGCCAATTACAGCAGTTGTCATTACAAACTGCTTCAAACAACCAAGTCACATCATCTACTACTTTGTCTTCCCAACCCTCTTTGATTAATGTCGTCCAATCTGATAATCCCAAAGGAAATGAAAACTCCAATGGGAAAAAGAAAGGACGAGGTAAGAAAAAGAATCAGGATGGGAAGGTTGACACAAATAAATCTGGCAATAATCCTGGTGGGGGTAGAAATGAGTCTAAAAAGAAAGTCAAGTTTCCATGGGAGTTGTGTAGTGGAGACCATTTAACTCATCTCTGCCCGAAGATTCAGGACACTCAGCACTTGTTAGGGTAGCAAGGGGCTTCTAGTTCTCAAGCTGTCTTAACCAACCCTTTTCCCCAAGGGCAGCAATTTCTCGCTGGCACGAGTTCAAATCCTAGTACCTCCTCAGGGGGCAGCCAGGAAGGGGAAGATCATCGAACATTTTCATGATGGGCTATAATGTACATGTGGCTACTCGGTCATGTGAGTACGGTGAAGCCAAAACTTCCAAGGACAAAACTTCTCCCGGAAATACCGACCTTCATATTAAGCGACCCCCTGTTGAGACTATACCACGGATACCGAAAGGTTCCGCTAAACGCGCGACTATCAATCCTAATGCTAGGGCTGCCCAGAATTATTCCATTGTGGAGGATCTGACCCAGAGTCCATGCGCCATGTCCGCTTTAGAGGTTCTCCAGTCGTGTCCGACTCAGTGAAGTGCTTTACTCTCGGCAATTGGGGCAGTTGATCCAACCAATTCGTTAGTGCTCACTTTTGACATGTTAAATGTCAAAAAGTGACTCCCTCATCACATGGCTTTCCAGATAAAGTCTACATATCGAAAGATTAATATTTTTCACACCGTTATTGATGAGGGAGCTTCCACGTGTGTCATGTCGATGTTTTGCTGGAAGGCCATTGGATCTCCTTCGCATGTTCCTTCACCTACCCTTCTAACTGCGTTTGACGGGCATTCCCACAAGCTACATGGGATTATCTCGGCCTTTCCTATATGTGTTGGAGGAAAGGTCGTCAATGTCGAAGTAGAGGTCATAGATGCTAACCTAGACTATAGTCTCCTCTTAGGAAGGAATTGGGTATACGAGATGGATGTCGTCGTTTCAACTCTATTTCGTGTCATTTGCTTTCCTCATGAAGGGAAAATCGTTAAGGTTGATCAATTGGGTTATTGTCGAATTGATCCTCAAGCAACCCCTGACTCTATCGTCCCCTTAGTGGATAACCCTCACCTGCCTACTGAGAATCTAGGAGTTGGGATGTATTCCTCATTCATGGGTACCTTTGAGTTTCCCTCTCCTATCGCTCGAATCAATGTCGTTTCATCATCCAAGGAGTCTCCTCAAGAAGGGTTCTTCCGAACTCATTATTTTTCGAACCCTTGGACCTTTCCTTCACCTATGACCGCATTAGTTGAAGGAAAAGTAAATGGAATGGCATCCTCTATGCCTGCGGCTGAGCTTAGATATCAGCCTATCGTTAACTCCGTAGACGACCACTCTGCTCCTTCTTCTGAAGAGGAGTTTGAGGGTTATGTGGCCCTGGCTTGGGCCTTTAATTCCACCTCCGCCTTGGACTGCTTAGATACAGTTTTACCTTCTGAAGAAGCAATCCTCGAAGTGATGATGGGTGTAGATTGACCTTGGGAAGACTTACACTATCATTCATATTTCCTTCCTCCATTGCAAGAAGTGGAAGCTAGGTTCTCCAAGCTATTCACTAGTGATGTTTGTGAGATATCGAATCCTTTGGCTCCAGCACACTTTCGTGCCAAAGGTAATATGTCGGTGATCTCAGAAAAGATGTCTATAAACATCTCTAGGGACCCTAACATGATTGAGAATCTCTTCATCGGAATCGAATGTTCCCCTAAAGAGGTGCAAATTTACACCGACATTTTCAAAGAATTTCGAGATGTATTTTCTTGGTCTTATGAGGAAATGCCTGGCATTGATCCTTCTATAGTTCAGCACGAGATCAAGACGTATGAAAACGCTAAGCTGGTTCATCAAAGACTTTGACCGGTTAATCCTAGGAAAGCGGCAGCCATTAAAGCTGAAGTAGAGAAGCTACTCAAGGCGGGTATTGTATACCCTGTTCCTCTTACCAATTGGGTTTCTAATCCAATCCCTGTAGATAAAAAGTAAGGGACAATCCGAGTATGCATCGACTTCAGGGACTTAAACAAAGCTTGTCCGAAAGATAATTACCCCACACCATTCATTGATCAGATTATTGATGAGTGTGCGGGTAATGAGATTTTTTCCTTCATGGACGGTTTTTCTGGTTATAATCAAATTTCTATCCATCTTGAAGATCAACATAAGATGACTTTTATATGTCCCTCGGGTACCTTTGCATACAGAAAGATGTCATTTGGTCTCAAAAATGCTAGAGCCACTTTCCAGCGGGCCATGTCATATGCTTTCCACGACATCAAACATATCATCGAAGCATACTTGGACGATCTCGCTGCTCGTTCTCGAAAAAGAACTGATCATCCTAGTCACCTTTGAATGGTTTTCGAGCGATGTCGTTTTTATAAAATCCGGTTGAATCCGAACAAGTGCATTTTCACAATTACGTCTAATCAGTTGTTAGGGTTCATCATGTCAAATGAAGGGATTAGAGTTGATCCCTTCAAGGTAGAGGTGATAGTCCAGTTGCCTCCCCCATCCTCCATTCGACAACTTCAAAGTCTTCAAGGGAAGGCTAATTTCTTAAGACGGTTTATAGCGAACTATGCCGAGATCACTAAAGGGTTTATGCATTTGCTCTGCAAAGGGGTTCCATTCGTGTGGGATGACTTTGCGCAGCGGTCGTTTGATGCTTTGAAAAAGGCATTAGTCTCTGCCCTGCTTTTAAGTCCATCGGATTATGGTAGGGACTTCCTTTTATATCTCGCTGCAGTTGAATCAACCATTGGTATGGTTCTCGTTCAGGAAGACGATGCTCTCACAGAGCATGTGATTCATTACTTGAGCCAAGGCTTGATAGGTCCTGAACTTCACTATTCTCCGGTTGAGAAGTTGGCCTTGGCAGCTGTCCACGATGTCCAACGGCTCCGTCATTATATTCTACTACACAAAACTTTTGTCTTGGCAGCAGTCAATCCGTTTCAGTTTGTCCTCAGTAGGCTAGTGATTGGGGGCAAATATAATCGATGGATTGTCATTCTACAAGAATTTGATCTCGAGTTATTGTCCGCTAAGTCCAAGAAATCTATGGTTTTTGCCGAGCTAATTTCTGAGCTGCCTTGTGGAGAGGATATTGTTTATGAGGAAAGTTTTCCCAACGAACATTTATTCCTCATCTCTTCACTCGACCCTTGGTATGGAGATATCATTGTTTATCTCCAAACTTCGAAGTTTCCCTCTACTTTCTCTAAGGATGAATGTCGCAAATTACGTCACCTCGCTAAAAATTACATCATCATTGGTGATACACTATATTGTCGAGCGGTTGATTCAATCCTTCGGTGTTGTTTAACCTTAGAGGAGGCAGATTTTGTGCTAAATGATTGCCACAGTGGAGCTTGTGGTGGTCATCTATCAGGTTTTGCTACAGCTCAATGTATCTTGCGTGCCAACTATTTTTGGCCTTCGCTCTTCAAAGATTGTGTTGAAGCGGTCAAATGCTATCACCCGTGCCAAGTTTATACATGGAAGATGCATGCACATCCAGCTCCTCTTTTTCCCGTTGTCACTGTCGGTCCCTTTACTAAGTGGGGTATTGATTTTACAACTTGTCATCCGCCTTCAACAGTGAATCACAATTATATTATCATGGTCGTCAACTACTTGACAAAGTGGGACAAGGCCATGCCCACTTATAAAAACGATAGTGAGACAACGGCATTGTTCCTTTTTAATCAGATTATCTCAAGGTTTGGTATCCCAAGAGAGATTTTCACTGACCATGGCAGTCATTTCTAGAATCTACTAATGTCTGAATTAGCTCTCAAGCTAGGTTTTCGGCAGGAACATTCGTCTACTTATTATCCTCAGGCCAATGGATAGGTCGAGGTAGTAAACAAAACTCTTAAGACGATCCTGAAAAGGACAATTGATAAAAATAGATCCAATTGGCATCTTATGTTGTATCTGGCTCTATGGGCATACCGATCCTCCGTCAAGACTGCTACAGGTTTTACACCTTTTCAGTTAGTTTATGGGTTGGAATCTATCTTTCCTGTCGAATGTGAAATTCCATCTCTTAAGTTAGCTATTGAGCTCCTTCCAGAGACCTCTCATCTCGAAGAGAGCCTCCTTCACTTGAAGCATCTCGATGAGCAGCGTCGAGATGCAGCCACAGTAAACGAGGCTCATAAGAAAAGGGTTAAAACCCAGTATGATAAAGCTATCCGTCCTCGTGTCTTTTCTGAAGGTCACCTCATCTTGGTCTACGACCAAGATAAGAACACCTTTGGGGCAAGCAAATTCAAACCTATGTGGTATGGTCCCTTCATAATTAAACGAGTTTTAACAAAAGGGTTATATGAGTTAATCGATTTCGAAGGAAACAAATTGGCGGAACCCCGAAACGGGCTCTACCTTAAGAAGTACTTTGCTTAAGTAGCAGCTAGGCAATGGCTTCTTCATACATTATGTATATTTGTACATATTTTGTCGAGAGTTTGTGATATCAACACTTTTTTGGTCTACTTTGGCAGGTGTTGATGGATGACTTGGTCTATTTTGGATTCGCTGATGGTGCTAGTCGGCACACTCGGAATCTCACTTCCGCATCTTGGGTACTGTATTATCCAACTGGTCAATTGATGGTATCAAGGGGAGTATGCATCAGTCCTGCTTCAAACAATATGGCTGAGTATACTGTCGTCATTAATTTGCTATCTGAGGCAATTTCTCACGAAATCGACTTGTTGGTAGTTTATCTTGATTCACAATTGATAGTGTCACAATTAAATAACATTTATCGGGTAAGGGATCCATGTTTATATCACCAGTATTTAAGGGTGAGGTTGTTGCAAATATCAATTACTTATATTAATTATTTGCATATTCCAAGATCTCATAATTGGTTAGCTGATTCTATCGCTAATCAAGCATTAGACTGGCACATCAATCATTCATCACAATAAATTAAACATCAAAAAGTCAAACTGTATATATATATCATAAAGCATCTCGAGTGTACATAAGTCTATTCAAAAAAATATACAAAATTGGGACTCAAATGCCCATAATCATGTCCACTATGTCTAATTCCCCAGCTCAGGATGAGCGGCTAAGTAGGCAACTACTGCATTGGCTACACACCTAAAAGTGTGGACCTAGTCACGTGGCATGTCAACCACATGACACTGCATCTCTATAAGAAGATCCTCTACCACCGCCATCGGTACTCGGTGGGTCAGCCTCAACAAATGCCGCTGAACTGTGTGTAGAGTTTGTTCCGTGGCTGCAACCACCTCTTCGGCCCCCTGGCCGCGACGCTTGTGCCATGGGAACTCATCTGGTCGTACAGGCCCAATATCTGGAACATGATCATTATATTAGTCATTTTAATCCTATCAAAAACATTTTCAAAGTTCATTATTATATTTGAAAAAAAAAAACAAAATCATAAAATCAAAATCACTTACCAATGTCACCCCATGTTGCGGTCGGTGGTAATGCTAGATTAGGATCTCCTCGGAAATCCAACCCGGCATAGGGGTAGTCATCAATGGCGATGATCTACTGGTCCCACGAGGAAAAGAATTCGTCATCGAAAGCAGTCCGTGGGACCTCCCCACCTCCTAGACGTTTCATCAGGTCAGCCCACCTACCCATTCGAGGATCTCGCAGGGTGCTAATTGAAACTAGTACTCTGGGATGAAGTGCAGGGACTTTCTCGAAGAAGAAAGAGCATAAAATAGTCCCATAACCGAAGTTTTTGGTCTATCCTCTCTTGATAGAAGTGAGTTGGCTTTTCATGCTAGCTAGAAGAGGAGTACACCAATCAAACACTATGGTGAGATAGTCAACCGCCAAGATCATGTTGAGCCATGATGCCTGATGCAGAGAAGCGGATCCATTCACTCGAGCTATGATGAACAGGATTATCCTCAGCGGTAGACTCGCCACATGTGTGATGTAAATCTGACTTCCGACTTTCTTCGTATGTCCCGGGCAATATATCTGTACATAGTCCTCTATGCAGAGACTGCTCTATGTTCTCCCCCAGGAATGTACTACCTCTCCCCTTCGGGAAAGGCCTGTAATGAAATAGATATCTTCAACTTCTATCCTGAGTGGCATCTAGTCGATCATAAAATCATCCTCCTCAATGTTCCAGTAATCAAGAAGCATCTCGAGCAGACGTGTGTTTGCTTTCATATTTGGTAATTTGAAGAACTTAAGAAAACCGCATCCCCGCAATGCATCCAGAGCCTCAGGACTGTTCATAACTTCTTCATCTACTGCAGTATGCTCTCTTTCTCGCCAGGTGATTGTCATTCTGAAGGAAAAATCATTTTCAACCCTTAGTTTTTATGTTTGAAATTTCCACGGCATATACGCAGGTCCCCTTTACACATAGTCGCGTGTAGGGCCCACGTGTATGCAGGTTGCATATTACCAACCCGCGCATATGCCGCGGAGAAAATTTTGGCAAAAAAATCAACGGTGAAACATTCATTAAAACTTCTAAAACTAATCACAATCAATTACAAGTTAAGAATGAGGGTTACCTGGAGATTTTGGAGAAATTTGAACGGTTGAATTTGGCGTATAGGAAGTTAGCTCCTTTTGCTCCAATTCTTTGCTCTCAAACTCAAATGGTGAAAATGGTGAGTCCAAAAACCTTTTTATAAGCTTTGAAAATGTCAAATTTTTTCAAAACTTAATTTTCTTCAGTCTCATGTAACTTTTAACTTGGGAGCTTGGAATGTCGAGAATGGTTTGATTTTCAGGACATTTTGGATGTTTTCGACAGTTTCGAGACAGTTCCATGACTGTTGACTCGTCATGGCAGGTATCATTTTCTCACTAGCATATAGGTTAGGGAAGCCATTTTTTCCGTTGCATCATGCATACTAGCCTCCATCTGTCGATACACTTGCCATAGGGTCGATCCCATCGTGTTATGGTTTGCAAACCATCCTCACTCGCCGATTCTTCAAATCATGACATGATGGTAGAGCCATCCTTTACATGGGCATCCTAGTTAGCACCTCACTGACATTTGTTGCCCATGTTGCTCTGATTTGAGTAGGCTTAGGAGTCCTCTGTAGTCCCGCCATGACTTATACGATGAAGACCCATTCCTCTTTGCTTCTTCGTTTCGTTCTGGCCTTATACCCTAGAGGCTCCTTTGTGTTGAGTTGTACTACTGCATTGCATTTTGACTATCTGCACCTTTTGGCCTTAAGCCAGCTTCACTTGGACTTGTGTTTAAGCCAACTTTTGAGCATGGTAACTGCAAAATCAAACTTGCATACCTTTGACCTCTGTAGCTTGACACACCTTGACCGTGGAAGGAACACACCTTTGAGTGTCTCTGGCTAGTTTTCGCCTCCCGGCATTGAGCATAGGAATGTTCCAATCCCAGGAACTAGATCATCTGCGTCGCTGACACTCGTTCTTTCCACTGTACTATAACATTCTTTTATTCCTTTTCCAGCTTTAAAGAAAAAGACCAAAAAAATTATATATTCCAAAAAGAGCGGGAACAGGACAGTATTTCCATTTATTGTTGGCAGCTAGAGTCAGTCGTGTCACCCTTGAACAAAGCACTCGAAACAAAGTCTCCTCCACTTGGCTGGGCTTTATTTTGACTTAGGTATGCCTTAACCTTCTTATTGAGTCAGTTCTCCCCCAATTGGTTATCTCTTCCAATCATATGGAGGGTTCGTTTGTGCCTCCTACGCAACGAGCTTATACAGAGTCATCATATGCTGCCACATAGTCACATTGAGTCATGCTTTTGTTCAAGGGAAGTTAGCCTGAGTCGGCCTCTCTGCAGTGTCTCTTGACTTATTTTTCAGTCGTCCATCCCTGGTTGCCAGTGTTATGTCTATCATCATATCATTTATATTGGTCCTTTACTTGTGCTGGCTTGAGAAGGTCCCCATTGACTTCTTGCTAGTGGGTCTTGTCCTTATCGACGACGACATCTTTCTCTAAGGACAGGCCTAGAGCTACACCCTGGCCCTATTTTCATTATTGATAGGTCACCTTGTGCTTAGCATCGATTAGTATCATGGGTCTTTAACTAAGTGGTTTTCCTTGTGTTCGACATCAGCTTACATTATCACACATTGGGATTCATGCAGTACCTTGGTTTCCATTTGACCCTATTGGTGGATACCTTGCCTCTGTGTCAGCTTTCATTATTGGTTGGTTCAGAGGGTTTCTGTCGTGCGCTAGCTACATCTTGTGTACGCTGGAAACATACTTCGGTTGGGTTAATACATCTTTTTTGTCCGGTTCCTTCCATATTATTGGCCTATGGGATATACTTGTGCTAGATTGATGGAGGATGCCTTAATGCCTTCCTTCTAGCGGATCTTTCCCTACCGACTTCGACTCATTGCTCTGGGGAAAAGATCTAGAGTTCATTTGGCAGTACCTTGGGGTTTGCAGTCATTAGGGTAGATCCTTCACTATCGACAGTGGGAAACCATCATTGTGTTGGAAATAATACTAAAAGGGGGGGGGTGAATCAGTATTATCACATTAATAAAACTTTTTCATTTCCAAACTCTGATTCATATATGCTACTTCCACAACTTCTTATGATGAGTGCATTAGAACATTATCAACCATATTATCAGTTAAGAGATGCAGTAACATAGAATAGATGATCACACATAAGGCACACACATGAACACCATGATATAAGGTGGAAACCCAATGCGGGAGAAAACCACCTGCTGCAAGTCATCTCAATCTTCTTCTTAATAAGAAAAATCCTTTTACAATATTTGTCCTGGTGCAGTCTTATACCAGTACGGGAGCTACAACCCCCTTTGGTCTTGTACTAGCCGATCCATTTACTAGTACGCAAGCTGCTACCTGCTACAATGCTCCAAAGATTCCCCTTTGCTTTTGTACTAGCTTAAGTACTAGTACGTAGGTGCCGGCCTACAATCTTCTCTCCTCCAGGTACCACGTTTCATCAATTTTCATACTGGATAGACTGAAGCACAACACATAATCTGAAAGGCCACGTTTCATCCAATTTTCATACTAGATCCATAAACATCAAATGATCATCAAGTACCAGTAAGTCACCTAGATAACCAGATCCACGATAACATAAAACTAAACCCAGAACACCTTTTGTGGCATCTCCTATGGCGCCTCCTGCGGCGTCTCCTGCGGCGCCTCCTGCGGCGTCTCCTGCGGCGCCTCCTGTGTCATCTCCTGCTGCGCCTTCTGTGACGTCTCCTGCAGCGTCTCCTGTGGCGCCTTCTGTGGCATCTCCTGCAGCGTCTCC